>JACCIB010000249.1:0-220528 GCA_018906965.1 Philotrypesis tridentata
CATTTATTTCATTCAAAATCTATGTCCAGGACGATTATATACAATTATATATGAGATTTAAATTCTGTTGATTTACATACATTTAAAAAAAACAGGAACAAATTCTATCATGTAGACGCAATTTTTTGACGGAAAAACTTGCCGCCCCGTCCTATCATAGATAACGATGTATACCATCTTCAAATTATGCAAGGTTAACCAAATTAACTTGTTAATGAAACACCGTTAAAAATCTCTGAATCGATTTTTCATTCTATATGTATTTATTACTGTCATTGACCAATTTTGAAGAATTCAAACTTAATCTTGCAATCATTCTAAGCTTATTTTGGTTATTTGTATGTATGTTTTACAACCTCTGTTAGTATTATCGAAGATGCAGGAAGTTGATTAAAAATAATTGTGACTATTATTACATATTAAAAAAATGTTATAAAATAAATTTCTATGACTCTAGTTGGAAATAAATCAAGTTTAAAAATTTTAAATTAATATTTATGTAGTTTACAGCTTTTAGTTTCAAATCTTTACTTAATTAAAATCTTTACTTAATTAAAAAATTCCATTGTTTATTATTATTTGAGGCCATTGGTCTCACAGTTTAATATAATGATTTGAGTATTACGCATTATAGGATAATAGGACGATAAATTAACTATATTAAAAATTTTATGATATTCTTAATTACACTGACATTTAGTGGTTCATCGATTATCTATGATAGGACGGGGCGGCAAGTTTTTCCGTCAAAAAATTGCGTTCTACATGATAGAATTTGTTCCTGATTTTTTATATGTATGTAAATCAACAGAATTTAAATCTCATATATAATTGTATATAATCGTCCTGGACATAGATTTTGAATGAAATAAGGATAGCAATACATTTACTGAATTACTAAGTAGAGTAGATTGTACATCCGCTCGTAGCTTCCATAAATAAATGAAAAGTTTTCATGATGCGAAACAATCTTGTTAAATTACATAATAATTTTAGACAAACATGATATTACTACATATTATGGGCACATTTGTCATGTGATAATGTCATGTAAGAACATCATACCATTCTATTACACGTACAGAACGTGGCAGCAGTCGCAATTATTCAAAGTTTTAATTGTACCCAACTGTACCTTTTCACGGGCTATCCACCTTTTCACATGCTGCAAATTGATTGAGGTGTTTATATGAACACATATATTTATAATCCTTCCTGAATTTAATCGGTTATTTATTTATTTGAAAACAATTACTTTTTATAACAAAAAACTTGCCAATTTATTTATTGATATCATAACTTTCTTTTCTTAAAATTAAAATGAGAATTTATGTCAAATCGAAGGTATAGATAATCGAAGGAGAAGTGACACTAAAGAAATGGTAATCTGTCCAACAGACCCTTAACGCGAAGATGGTTACACGTTCATATTTTCATACATGAGAGTTTCGGATTTTTTAGCTTGATGTATAAGCATCATGATTTGAGTGATTGTGATTAACTCATTGAATAGGTAAAAGAAGACATTCATCCTAACATAATTATTTGTTTTCCAACTTGATCTATAAGTATCACATATTCTTCCAGTATTTGTGTTCGATCACTTATTCACAAGAGGAAAGAAGATATATTATTTGTTGATCTGACGATTATAATATCAACACGTCTTAAGAGTATGCAGTAAAGCTACTAGTATTTTGTCTATATAAGTGTTATCAAGATCTTTAATTACAGCATTTATAATTTCGACTACATAAGAGTTGTCGAAGTTTGAAAATTAAAGTTGAATTTTAGAGTAAGCTCTAAGAATTTTTATTTTGTCTGTATGAATGTTAATAAAACTTTGGTTTTGTCTGCATAAGTGTTATTAAGAGTTTTTTTTTACATTAAGATTATCAAGAGTTGTAAGATTAATCTTTAATTTTTACATGAAGAAACGACCTTATACTTGCCAGCCTTTTACCTTGAAAAGGTTTGTTTGGTGGTGGGGGGGAGAGATTTCACTACTTTTAAAAGGTATATAATATGTAAATTACAAAGAATAGTTAACATCAACTAAATAAGTAATAAATTTAAAATATTAATGTACATTTGCTCATGGATTATTGTATTAATAATAATAATTATTTTTTAGACATTATCTGTAGAGTAAATAGTTTTTTTAGATCATTATTATTTACTAAGAGATCTATCTTTTCTACACCACTCTCGAGGTAAATAGAATAGCGCGTTTTTTTCCTTTATTGACACTAAATTTTATGTTAACTTCCATAATGATTTGTTTCGCAAATATACATCAAAGAAATCTGTACGTCTAAAATTATTGCTAATTACTTAACTGATAACTGCTTTCTTGAAAGCATTTGTACGTTACGTATACTATTGTCATGCAGACCATGAGTGATATAGCATTTTAATATTTATACAAGTTTATATCGTATACTTCACAATTGTTCAATCTATATTATGGAATAATGAAAATAATATTTAGAATAAAAAGAAGTATATGTAAGTTAATTTCCAATATCCCTATGATTCTTTATGATAGATGTATTATCATTTTTAATGCAACCCACCTAATTCGGTAAACGTTTAGAAAACTGTAATCGAATTCAAACTTTATGAAAACCTGTAAAAAATAGTGTCAGTAAAGTTGTGGTATCCCCTGTATGACTTTCACATAAATACTTACACGGTTGACATCATAAATTTAGTGTCAATATTGAATAGTGTCATTTAGCAAACAAGTTATAGTTTATTAAATATATTCTAAATTGAGTTCTATTGAGTTCTATTGAGTTCTATTCTAAATTGAATTGAGTCATTTAGCAAACAAGTTATAGTTTATTAAATATATTCTAAATTTATAGCTTTTAAGGTAAGATGTATTTAAAGCAATCAGCTACTAACGTAGTGTTTATTTATGAACTGCAATATATACACTAGAGTGACCTAACCAGGCATTGCCAAAAAATTCCATTCCGTTATGATCTGTTGAATGTATATAGATAATATAAATTGTCAAGCCAGTCACTTAGAGGGATAATCTAAGAATTTTCCAGTTGATACGGCTCAGCAGTTTTGAATTATTGAATTTTGAAATTTCTAATCTCTGATTATCTCAATACTGCTAAACTATACCATCTTCAAAATTCTTATACTATCCCTCTAAGTAGTGGGCTTGAAAACTTGTATGATCTTTTTACCTTTTAGGAAAAGAGACGCTCAACCCACATTCTGGAATTTGCCTGAACTCTGGGCATTCTGAAAATTAAAAATAACTATTTTTGAATTGAGCAAATCAATCAGAGGGATAGCATATGAAATTTAAAGTTAATCGTCTAGACCAATTTTTAGCTCTTCGATTTTGAATGCCTTATATGATGATTATTTTGAAATTGGTCTATATGGTAAACTTCAAATTTCTCATGATATCCCTCTGATTGGTATGTTTAACGAAAACTTAGTTATTTTTAATTTTCAGAGTGACCAAAATGCTTCTGAGTGATTCTACGTATAAACCTTTTAAGCCTTAAAAATAAGTGTTCAGCTTGATCGATCATCAATATCGAAGACACAAACATTTGAAAAGATAGCTTAACTCATTATAAAAGAACCTGTGAAAGTCCCAGAATATCACAGGTCTTGGTTTCTCTGTGAGAAATAAATATAACAGCTCATTTATTAAAAAGCACAAGTTTATTAAAAATGACTTGTTAAAAAAATGTAGGTAAAACAGTGAAATATTAGCGTAATCCAGAGAAATTTTGTTGCACGACATTATAAAAATACTATAGAATATCCCTATACATTCAGTTTTAACATTTATAATAATTAAAATAAACTAATCAAGATTTTATACTTTGAAAAGCGCACCCGGGTGCCATATACTCCATATGTAATAGTTTCAAGGTTATTTGACTTATATAAAAGTCTATAAACCATTAATTATAATCAATACATCCATGCTCATTAATCATTTTTATTTAGTTTCATTTAAAAATAAATTTTAAAAAATATTTTTGAAGACAGAGCAAATTAAGCTCTAGCAGAAGGAACTATCTTTCCATCTCTCTCTAATAAATGCATATAAATGTACCAAAATTAGACTTTGGAACAATTTAAAAAATTTTTAGGAAATATTGACGGTAATTTAAAAACAAAATAAAACACTTTCTCTAGCTATTCATAAGAATCCCTTTCGACGAACAGCCTGAGAGTCTACCTCCCAGGAGACGATAGGAAAAGTTATAAACTATTCATATACACTTAAACAACTTAGAAACTTTCATGCATGAGCGATGCATATTCTTGACACTTCACTAGCTTCTCACAATAGAAAATAATTTTTTCCTTATATAAACTGAATATTCTCTGAACCAAGAAAATAAAACACTTTTACTATCTATTCATAAAAATTCTTTTTGACGTACAGCCTCAGAGTCTATCTCCCAGGAGACGATAGGAAAAGTTAACATAAGCACTTCCACAATTGTAGAAACTTTCTTGCGTGGAAGATCGAATATAATCGTAACACTCAACCAACTTGTCACATCACAAGAAAATTATATAAACAGGAAATTCTGTATAAATTTTCTTTGATTCTTGAACCATAAAAATACAACACTTTCACTAGCTTCTCATCAGGATCCCTTTCGACGAATAGCCTGAGAGTCTACCTCACAGGAGACGATAGGAAAAGTTATGAATTATTCATATACACTTAAACAACTTGGAAACTTTCATGCATGAGCGATGCATATTCTTGACACTTCACTAGCTTCTCACAATACAAGACAATTTTTTCCTTATATAAACTGAATATTCTCTGAACCAAGAAAATAAAACACTTTTACTATCTATTCATAAGAATTCTTTTCGACGTACAGCCTCAGAGTCTATCTCCCAGGAGACGATAGGAAAAGTTAACATAAGCATTTCCACAATTGTAGAAACTTTCTTGCGTGGAGGATTGAATATAATCGTAACAATCAACCAACTTGTCACATCACAAGAAAATTATATTTGCTTTGATTCTTGGACGATGAAAATACAACACTTTCACTAGCTTCTCATCAGGATCCCTTTCGACGAATAGCCTGAGAGTCTACCTCCCAGGAGACGATAGGAAAAGTTATGAATTATTCATATACACTTAAACAACTTAGAAACTTTCATGCATGAGCGATGCATATTCTTGACACTTCACTAGCTTCTCACAATACAAGACAATTTTTTCCTTATACTGAATATTCTCTATGTTAAAACTATCTTCGATTCTTGAACCAAGAAAATAAAACACACTAGCCATTTGTAAGGATCCCTTTCGATGTATAGCCTGAGAGTCTATCTCCCAGGAGACGATAGGAAAATTTAATAATTGTTCATAAGCACTTCCACAATTGTAGAAACTTTCTTGCGTGGAAGATTGAATATAATCCTAACACTTAACCAACTTGTCACATCACAAGAAAATTATATAAACTGGAAATTCTGTATAAATTTTCTTTTATTCTTGGATGATGAAAATACAACACTTTCACTAGCTTCTCATCAGGATCCCTTTCGACGAATAGCCTGAGAGTCTACCTCCCAGGAGACGATGGAAAAAATTACACATCCACTTCAAGAATGTAGAAACTTGCTTGAAAGGTGAACCCAGGAGACGATAGAAAAAGTTACATATTCACTTCAACAACGTAAACTTTCTTGAAAGATGAATCATTAAATACTTTACACTTCACTAGCTTGTCACATCACAAGAAAATGCATCCTGATAGTTGTATGCCTTTCAATCCAATAAAACCTGAAAAATAAAAGAGAACATTTTAACAAAGAATCAGTTCACAAAATCTTTCATTATATTATGTAAGATTTATAAAAAAAGTAAAACTAAATACTTATCTAATTCTAGCCTATTAGTCATGTCTTAATTAATATCCGTATTGTTTTCAAAATAATAAATCACTTCACTAGTTATTTATTGTAACATCATAAAACATATCAAGTATATATATTCTTTAACACTACATGTGTATTGTTTAAAAATAAAATCTTAAATTATTAAAATGTAAATACACTTAGTGTCTGCTTGTCTGCACACATAAACTGTATATGCAATTACAATTACTTGATTCCGATTGCTGGTCTAAACTTAATTGATATGCCAGCTATTTACTAGTCTGGTAATAAATAGAATCAGTGAGGCCGATAGAATATTTCAATATATTCACACACAGAAATCTTTTTGTTTTGCAATATCTTACTTAATGACTCTAATTATATTGCGATAAGAAATTATGCAAAAATAAAAAACTTACGCTTACTCTATTCCAATTGCTGGTCTAAATTTAATAGATATGCCAGCTATTTTCCTAGTTTGTTAATAAACACAAACAATGAGGCTGATAAAAACAGGAACTTTTTTGTTTTCCAGTATTTGCTCCAAGCATATAACCTCACATGAACCAATATGGTAAATAATAACTTATAAAAATCTGAAAAAATAAAAAAACATTTAAACAAAGAATAAGTTCATAAAATTCTATATATATATATAATATATTTAAATGTGATATAAAACTAATACTTATCTGATTGTGCTCTCGTAATTCATTTTTTCCATAACCGTGTAAAAACAAAAATATTAATTATATTTGACACTTTTTTAAAATCTATATTTATGTTATTATTTAACAATATTTAGCAATATATATATATATACAGAAACAGCAAAAGAAAATTCATGTTGATAAAAAATAACACTGTGTATGAAAACATCGTCTGTCGTCTGCGGAAAAATAACGTATACTGAAGTATATCTATATAGCCCAGAATGACGTAGATACTACGTCACCGGATATCCGTCGAATAATTGTTCTCCCGTGAGGAGAATTGAGGAGTCCGAACTTTCACTTTACAATATCATTCGATAGAAGCAATTTCACAAAATATGGCCCTGATGTGATTTTATTACTTTCGTCGCAAGCTTTCATTTAAGCGCTCGTACGTAAGAAACGAAGCAGTCAATACGAAGAAAACCGTACGTCAAGGTTCCAACAGGGCAAGTTCAAAGTATAATAGGGTCTGGCTAGCGCCCGACGGCGGCGTACGTACTAAAGTACCTTATACTTGCCATCGTGGCGCTACCGCGCCCCTTGATTCTTCCGGTTACGTCAGCCCTACGTATTTTCGTAATAATATATAGCACACCATGCATCAATATAGATCTACTTTGTACATGCTGAGCCGATGTTTCATGGTGAAACATTGTTTATGTTTATAATAATCAACGTAAATATTTTAATTAATAATTTAACATATTATTATAAAATATTGTGATAGTGCGAAATATATCATAAGTTTAATATTTTAAAACAGTGTCATTTAAAAACAGTGAGAAATAAGTCAATTTCGTTCATAATGATCAACATGATTAATAGTGTATATAATTAGATTAGATAAGTATTTAGTGTTATGATTGTGATTTATTAATATACAATATAAATCAAGGTTTCGTGAACTGATACTTTGTTTAAATGTTCTCTTTTCTTTTTCAGATACTTTTGGGAGGTTATATTGTCATTGAAAAAAGTTTGAATTATAAATATTTATGATCTGCAGTATTCATTATGCTGTGAAGTAAGAATATTTATTAAGTTAGCAGAATATCTGGTGCAAGCGGAAGGAAGTTCAGAAGACAAGTGATTTTTTAGAAGTTTCTCCCAATTTTGAGAGAGCAAGTATACTCAGATTCCAGAAGTAACGAGACTTTTTCAAGTTTCACTGGAAGGCATTATTCAACTATAAGATTATAAATAATTTTCTTGTTATGTGACAAGCTAGTGAAAGTGTTGTGCTTTTTAAGTATAATTGAAAGTTTTGTTATTATTCTATAAGTTCAGAAGACAAGTGGTTCCAGATGTAACGAGACTTTTCTCAAAGGAAAAGCATGTTTTACTTAGTATACGGTATAAAGAGAACTTGTGATGGCATACAATTTTACAAGCGAAGAATTCTTGTGACATGACAAGCTAGTGAAATTTTCATTTTTTAGTACCGAAGAAAGTTTTTAGTGTTTGCAGTGCATGTTTTTCTATTTTTATTAAGAAGTTACGCAACTGTCATGTTATAAAGCGAAGGAATTCCTGTCAGAAGCTAGTGTTGTGCAAAGGATTTTTTCAAGATTTATAATTATTATACAAGTTCAGAAGACAAGTGATTTTTTAGAAGTTTCTCCCAATTTTGAGAGAGCAAGTATACTCAGATTCCAGAAGTAACGAGACTTTTTCAAGTTTCACTGGAAGGCATTATTCAACTATAAGATTATAAATAATTTTCTTGTTATGTGACAAGCTAGTGGAATGTTGTGCTTTTTAAGTATCATTGAAAGTTTTGTTATTATTCTATAAGTTCAGAAGACAAGTGGTTCCAGATGTAATGAGACTTTTCTCAATGGAAAAGCATGTTTTACTTAGTATACGGTAAAAAGAGAACTTGCGATGGCATACAAATATCAGATTTTACAAGGAAAGAATTCTTTTGACATGACAAGCTAGTGAAATTTTCATTGTTTAGTTTCAACGAAAGTTTTTATAGTATTCAATATTGAACAGCTCAAATATGGTCTAGATGATTTTCAGGGAGACCTACCTGAAAATTTAGACACTAAATTTATGATGTCAACCGTGTAAGTATTTATGTGAAAGTCATACAGGGGATACCACAACTTTACTGACACTATTTTTTACAAGTTTTCATAAAGTTTAAATTCGATTACAGTTTTCTAAACGTTTACCGAATTAGGTGGGTTGCATTAAAAATGATAATACGTCTATCATAAAGAATCATAGGGATATTGGAAACTAACTTACATATACTTCTTTTTATTCTAAATATTATTTTCATTATTCTATAATATAGATTAAACAATTGTGAAGGATACGATGTAAACTTGTATAAATATTAAAATGCTATATCACTCATGTTCTGCATGACAATAGTATACGTAACGTACAAATGCTTTCAAGAAAGCAGTTATCAGTTAATTAATTAGCAATAATTTTAGACGTACAGATTTCTTTGATGTATATTTGCGAAACAAATCATTATGGAACTTAACATAAAATTTAATGTCAATAAAGGAAAAAAAACGCGCTATTCTATTTACCTCGAGGGTGGTGTGGAAAAGATAGATTTCTTAGAGAATAATAATGATCTAAAAAAACTATTTACTCTACAGATAGTGTCTAAAAAATAATTATTATTATTATTACAATAATCAATGAGCAAATGTACATTAATATTTTAAATTTATTACTTATTTAGTTGATGTTAACTATTCTTTGTAATTTACATATTATATACCTTTTAAAAGTAGTGAAATCTCTCCCCCCCCCCTCCCCCCAAACAAACCTTTTCAAGGTAAAAGGTTGGCAAGTATAAGGTCATTTCTTCATGTAAAAATTAAAGATTAATTTTACAACTCTTGATAACCTTAATGTAAAAAAAACTCTTAATAACACTTATGCAGACAAAACCAAACGTTTATTAACATTCATACAGACAAAATAAAAATTCTTAGAGCTTACTCTAAAATTCAACATTAATTTTCAAACTTCGACAACTCTTATGTAGTCGAAATTATAAGTGCTGTATTCTATACAGTTATTTAATTATGAAAATTAAAGATCTTGATAACACTTATATAGACAAAATACTAGTAGCTTTACTGCATACTCTTAAGACGTGTTGATATTATAATCGTCAGATCAACAAATAATATATCTTCTTTCCTCTTGTGAATAAGTAATCGAACACAAATACTGGAAGAATATGTGATACTTATAGATCAAGTTAGAAAACAAATAATTATGTTAGGATGAATGTCTTCTTTTACCTATTCAATGAGTTAATCACAATCACTCAAATCATGATGCTTATACATTAAGCTAAAAAATCCGAAACTCTCATGTATGAAAATATGAACGTGTAACCATCTTCGCGTTAAGGGTCTGTTGGGCAGATTACCATTTCTTTAGTGTCACTTCTCCTTCGATTATCTATACCTTCGGTTTGACATAAATTCTCATTTTAATTTTAAGAAAAGAAAGTTATGATATCAATAAATAAATTGTCAAGTTTTTTGTTATAAAACGTAATTGTTTTCAAATAAATAAATAACCGATTAAATTGAGGAAGGATTATAAATATATGTGTTCATATAAACACTCAATCAAATTGCAGCATGTGAAAAGATGGATAGTCTGTGAAAAGGTACAGTCGAGTACAATTAAAACTTTGAATAATTGCGACTGCTGCCACGTTCTGTACATGTAATAGAATGGTATGATGTTCTTACATGAAATTATCACATGACAAATGTGCCCATAAAATGTAGTATCATGTTTGTCTAAAATTATTATGTAATTTAACAAAATTGTTTCGCATCATGAAAACTTTTTCATTTATTTATGGAAGCTACGAGCGGATGTACAATCTACTCTACTTAGTAATTCAGTAAATGTATTGCTATCCTTATTTCATTAAAAATCTATGTCCAGGACGATTATATACAATTATATATGAGATTTAAATTCTGTTGATTTACATACATTTAAAAAAAACAGGAACAAATTCTATCATGTAGAACGCAATTTTTTGACGGAAAAACTTGCCGCCCCGTCCTATCATAGATAATCGATAAACCACTAAATGTCAGTGTAATTAACAATATCTAGAATTTTTAATATAGTTAATTTATCGTCCTATTATCCTATAATGGGTACTACTCAAATCATTATATTAAACTGTCAGACCAATGGCCTCAAATAATAATAAACAATGGAATTCCATTTTTTAATTAAGTAAAGATTTTAAACTAAAAGCTGTAAACTATATAAATATAATTTAAAATTTTTAAACTTGATTTATTTTCCAACTTGAGTCATAGAAATTTATTTTATAACATTTTTTTAATATGTAATAATAGTCACAATTATTTTTCATCAACTTCCTGCCATCTTCCGATAATACTAACAGAGGTTTGTAAAACATACATACAAATAACCAAAAATTGAGCTTAGAATGATTGCAACATTAAGTTTGAATTCTTCAAAAATTGGTCAAGGTCAGTAATAAATACATATAGAATGAAAAATCGATTCAGAGATTTTTTAACGGTGTTTCATTAACAAGTTAATTTGCTTAACCTTGCATAATTTAAAGATGGTATACATCGTTATCTATGATAGGACGGGGCGGCAAGTTTTTCCGTCAAAAAATTGCCTTCTACATGATAGAATTTGTTCCTGTTTTTTTTAAATGTATGTAAATCAACAGAATTTAAATCTCATATATAATTGTATATAATCGTCCTGGACATAGATTTTTAATGAAATAAGGATAGCAATACATTTACTGAATTACTAAGTAGAGTAGATTGTACATTCGCTCGTAGCTTCCATAAATAAATGAAAAAGTTTTCATGATGCGAAACAATTTTGTTAAATTACATAATAATTTTAGACAAACATGATACTACATTTTATGGGCACATTTGTCATATGATAATTTCATGTAAGAACATCATACCATTCTATTACATGTACAGAACGTGGCAGCAGTCGCAATTATTCAAATTTTTAATTGTACTCGACTGTACCTTTTCACGGGCTATCCACCTTTTCACATGCTGCAATTTGATTGAGTGTTTATATGAACACATATATTTATAATCCTTCCTCAATTTAATCGGTTATTTATTTATTTGAAAACAATTACGTTTTATAACAAAAAACTTGACAATTTATTTATTGATATCATGACTTTCTTTTCTTAAAATTAAAATGAGAATTTATGTCAAATCGAAGGTATAGATAATCGAAGGAGAAATGACACTAAAGAAATGGTAATCTGCCCAACAGACCCTTAACGCGAAGATGGTTACACGTTCATATTTTCATACATGAGAGTTTCGGATTTTTTAGCTTAATGTATAAGCATCATGATTTGAGTGATTGTGATTAACTCATTGAATAGGTAAAAGAAGACATTCATCCTAACATAATTATTTGTTTTCTAACTTGATCTATAAGTATCACATATTCTTCCAGTATTTGTGTTCGATTACTTATTCACAAGAGGAAAGAAGATATATTATTTGTTGATCTGACGATTATAATATCAACACGTCTTAAGAGTATGCAGTAAAGCTACTAGTATTTTGTCTATATAAGTGTTATCAAGATCTTTAATTTTCATAATTAAATAACTGTATAGAATACAGCACTTATAATTTCGACTACATAAGAGTTGTCGAAATTTGAAAATTAATGTTGAATTTTAGAGTAAGCCAAAAGAATTTTTATTTTGTCTGTATGAATGTTAATAAAAGTTTGGTTTTGTCTGCATAAGTGTTATTAAGAGTTTTTTTTACATTAAGGTTATCAAGAGTTGTAAAATTAATCTTTAATTTTTACATGAAGAAACGACCTTATACTTGCCAGCCTTTTATAAATCAATTTACTCGAATTTAAGTATATCATGCGTTGCCTACGAAAGATCGAAAAATTTGTCAAAAGAATTAAAATTTTCGGTGTTTGCATTCAATTTACAGTAGTTTTATGAACATAGCATAAAAGCTGAGAAAAAGACATGCTCCTCTTTAAAAAAAGTGATGGCCTTTGTTGTGAAGCATTTAATACGTGATTCTGATTGGTTGCTAAGTAAACATGATTATGGTTACCATATTCATAGTTCAATTACTGATATATATTTATAAAACCAAAACATAACCCAAATCGCGCGCGAAGCGCGCCCTAAGTTCCTTATAAATAAATAAAAATGATTTAAATAGCTGCTTTGGTTTCGGTTGCGACGTAGCAATAATTATTGCCACGACGTGATCATTGTTGCACGGCCAGCTGACTTACTCTCGGCGAGTTGACAGCTCCTGGAGCAGAGCCAGCGCTCGGTGGCGCTCGCAGGAGTTGCCTCTGACCGGCCGCGTGCGGAGCGCAGGATGTGAGCTCCCGAGTCCCTCCTGCGCGGCGCGTCGGCGCTCGGGAGGGGGCATGGCAGGAAGCGAGCCGGCGGCCGCGCGCACGCGGTTACATGCATGCGGCGGTGTGTAGAGGGGAGAGCGCGAATGTGAGCGTGAGAGAGAGAGAGAGAGAGAGAGATGAATATAGTGGCGCGAAGTTGACGGTGTTTAGAGCGTTCAGAGTTGACTTTATGTTGACTTGCGGACGTCATAGAGATGTATAGAGGAATATACGGGCTAGGGATCTTCGAGGACTCGATATATGTATCTCTATGGTTTACTCGAGGATGATAGAGGATTTTCAAATATCGCGCGGCTTACAGATTATCTATAGGTGGAGTCACTGGATGGATATCGACATGATTAATTGATTGATCGATATCCATAAATGGGGCGCGAATTGGCATATTAAAGGAAATAATAGAGGATGTTAATTGATTTTCTAACCGATGATTAAATTGGATTTGGAAAAGAGGGCGCTGGGGAAAAATAGAGGAATAAATTAGTGGTCTATTAATGGCCAATAAGGGATTTTTCTTGGAAAGGGGACCAATGATGTAATTTTGGAGGCCGGGCTTGCGTTTCCGTGAAGAAGGAGGTCGAGTGGGAAATCGCGGCATCCTTCCTCGATCGGAGCGTCGGCCTCGGCCATTCCGTGCCTGGAGCTTTTCCGAAGCAGTACTGTCAGCAGTAATTTTCATTGTGGTTGCCATCTTGTTGTGTATTTTTCGAAGGAGTTTCGAGCCGCAAAGCCGACGAGGAGTTTTTGTTGGAGTTTTGCGGAGTTATAGAGGATTTTTGGTGAGAATTTGGAGCACTAATCAATATACGGGATATATATAGAGGAAGATTTGTATTTGTCGAGGAATACGCGCGCGGCCGATAGAGGAAATATTTCGCGCGTTTTCAGTGGATGGCTGTTCTCCCTTTGTCTCGTTTAGAAGCGAACGTAGAGGAAATTTCGCGGCTCTTATCCTATCTAGCACGGTGCCGCAGCCTTGGATTTAGTAATTTGGCCGAATACCCATGAATTTATTTCGAGTTCAAAATTGTTTGCCAAAAGAATTGATTGTAGTGACAAAATAGAATATAACCGTATTTTATTAACTAATTTATTTGTGTTCAACAATTTTCACCCGATTGCCACCACACTTCCCGTTTTTCCACCATTGCAGGGATACTACGAGCCAGGGAAAAAGAAGAAAGCCGTGTGTTAAATAAATACTTTGTGAATAACTGGAATTCCCGTGCGGGTGGAAAATTCCACGTTACACGGTATAAATCAATTTACTCGATATTTATGTATATCATGCGTTGCTTACGAAAAATCGAAAATTGGTACCTAATGCTCTGTACGATTATGTTATACACATACATCGTTACACACATCCATTTCCAAAACTGCAAAAGTGTACAGGTATAGTGAAAACATAGATTTTCAATGTATTTTCAAGCAACATTCTATATATATATACACATTTAGTACCATATTAATATTGTATATACATACACTAATTCCATGTATATACACATCTATATCTCCATAATAACAAAGATAAATATGCATATTGAGTGCAGTACACTATTATGTTTATTTTGTATATTATTCACATACATATAGTGCGCGGGCGTGACGATAATAATATTTTCAGATCAATATTTATGTATATTATGCGTTGCATACGAAAAATTGAAAAATTTGTCAAATGAATGAAATAATTTGGTATTTACATTGACTTTACAGTAATTTCATAGACATAGCATAAAAGCTGAGAAAAAATCGTGCTAAATGAAAAAAAAGATTAAAATAACTGCTTTGGTTGCGGAGTAAATCAATTTACTATTAAGGTTCCGAAAAACCAAGGCGCTCCCCCCACCACTGCGCCGCCCGGCCAGAGTGACCTGCGCGGCCGCGCGCGCTGATTTCGCTTAGTCGGGAAAACTGCTATCATTTACAGTAATATTTGAACAAGCAGTGTGTCAAATTTTAATTATAAATATCAAGTAGCTTCGGCGTAATCGCCGATTGAAAAAAAAATTATCTCGGCTCCTACTAATCCGATCTTATATGATGAAACTTATATGAAAATTCATGGTTCTTTACTTACTTTTAGATGCATTTTACCCCACTTCTCTAACTTCAAAATTGGCCGAAATACGCCCCTAGCAACGGACATTTGTTGATAAAAATGTTGTTAAAATGAATTTGTAGAAAAGTTCTTTTGAACATTTGTTAAGTAGGACATGAGCTGTCGATTGAAGGTGGTCGCATTAATTTGTCGTGATCTGCGCCAACTTGAAATGAATTTGAAAATACAGAACAATAATTTTGCAATAAGTCGCCATTTTAAAATAGCGAAGTCGGACTGAAAATTTTGTATTGTATGAACTACAAAGACGTGTTTGATCGGAAGTCTGACCAAAAAACGTAATTTTTTATATAAACTATTGCAATACGAAAATTTACAAAATTTTTTGTTGTTTTAAGTAATTTAACAATGAAGAAAATCAATTTTGCAATTTTGAACACACGTACCTTATAGGAAATTCAATTCTGAACAATTTTCATACTCAACTTTTTGACGTAAAGTTAATAATAAAAAAGCTACAGAGGATAAACAAAAAAAAATGCATTTTTGAACTTTATTTTGCAATAATAACAATGTTTTTATGGTAGTTATCAGTACACTAACTCTTACCACTTCCAATAATAAAACTGCTAGTGGCACGAACTTCCAAAAATTATCCTATACAGTTCCCTGGGGCCCCGACTAGTAATGATTCAAGTGGTATGAGGCACATGATTAAAGAATCAAGCAAGGACTCAGAGAGAGGATAGAGTTATTTAATTATTATTATTTACTAATTTATTTTATTATTATTTATTTATTATTTTATATTTATTTAATTAATTTATTATTTTATTTATTGATTGATTTATTTATTTTTTATTTATTTATTATAATCACAGCATCAATTATGCTTAGATTTTTCTAAGCATAATTAATTCCGTCATAAGGAAGGATTATTATATATCGGAAAAGGCGCAATTCAATATTAATAATTAATATTAATACTATTACTATATTAATATTATTTATTAATTTCAATTGAATTCTAAAATTTCAAGCATAAAAAACGATATGATTTCTCCCAGTCTTAATAATAATGATTCAAATGATGTACTTCAGTACTTAACTTGCGGAGTCGTCACTCACTCGGCTCAAAGCAGCGATATATAAAGCAATATATAAGAATAATTAAATCAATTACTTTTTCTATTTGTCTTATTAGACATTTAGATTTTCAAATCTGAATTTTCCTGAGGTGAAATATAAGGAAAAATTAAATAAATAATCACCATTAAAAGTGGAAAAGAACAAATTATATAAAATTATATAAATTATTATATAAATTATTTATAAATATTAATTAAAAATATTAATATTAATTATTAATATTATTTATTAATATCAATTGAATTCCATAATTTCAAGCATAAAAAATGGTATGGTTTCTCCCAGTCTTAATAATGATGATTCAAATAATGTGAAAGCAAAGATTCACAGAGAGAGATGAGAGAGTTATTAAATGTATTCCATTTTCAGATAGAAATTCGGAGTCGTTATTCACTCGGCTATGCCGACACAATAACAGACCCAGTTCAATGTGATAGAGCGTTTACCTTTAACAATTCTTGAACACTACTTTCAATGCGCGTTGCAGAAAGTAGGCCTTAGTCCACCTAGCGGCAGAATATGTCTCGCCGAAAATGCGAGATAAAATGCGAACCTATTCAACAAAATAATTTTGCTTGAACAATTGCTCTTGTCAAAATTAGCAACAGACATATTTAATGGTTTAGGTATTTGATTTTAGTAGAGCAGCAACGAAATCGGGATAACATTTTTTATGCGTTTTGCAATATATCTGTGGCTTGCAGGAAGAACCACTTAAGTGACATTTTGCGAAAAATTTTTTTATGTCGTATTCGAGTTGCTCTTAGTACCCTTTTTCATTGTACAAAAGTAGGATTTCCGAAATGCACACATATTTTAAATGCCAGCCGATTGCATAATCACTTAACTGCGTCTCTCGTAAAAATGTAACCGCAGAACCACTTAAGTGCACTCATTTTTTTTATTTTTGTGCGAGATACACCGTGTGTAGTACATTAAGGGGTTATGCCTGAGTTAAACCTGAAAAAACAAATTATTAGTTATTAGGCAAAAACAATTATTTATAAGTAATATTAAAAAAATTCTTTTTTCTACTTAAAGTATACATATTAATTGTAATTTTACATATTTTTAAACAATTATATATCTATACTTACTATACAAACAATTCCATGTGTGAAGAATTAAATTTGATCAGATTTTTCCCTTTGCCGTATGAATTCTCAGCATCCGGGTGATGAATATAGACCAAACTGGATGGACAATCTTCTAAATGTCTTTCTCCTCAGCTTGAACGGAAAGGATTACTGAAACATAAAAATTTTAAATATTTAGAAACACATAAGGTCATAATATTCATAATTATAGTGAATTATGCATATGTTCACATGCGTAACATTCTTTAAACTTACCTTAGCCAATTTCCCTCCGTTCAAGCAGTGAAGAAGGGCTTCCTGGAGTTCTCTAAAAAATTTCAGCTTGATCGGTCCCATAGTTGTTGAGAAATCCTGCGGCAACTGACCTAAAATCACAAAAATTCAAAACTTGAGAAAACTGCATTTAAAGTTTATACATGAAACTTACTTCCATTTATCGGGTAGTACTTACAGAAACTGCTTGGCATATTTTTTTGTGTTTTGGCATAAAATATCCCTGTATTAAGGGATATATTAAGACCCAGGTGCCACACATATTCATATACTAGTATCAAAAGCTGAAATTGAAATATAAATTTTTATACGCATTCACAGTCAGTATGTTTCATATGAATATAATTGTTGGTATTGCTTACCCATGACTTTCTAGGATTGTTAATAGTTACAGCCAACTTCCACAACATCTAACCTTGCATCGAACACAGAAGTACCTTATCGTTCACATGCCATTGACAGCTTATATACCTAAAAATAAAGAACACACTCACAAAGAACAAGTTCTTCACAAATAATGTGTTATTTAGAGTCCAAAATACTTATCTAAATTTAAACACCACTGACACTCAGAAGTTTTCACTTCAGATCAAAATTCACAACATCAAGCTTGCACTAGACTGCAGATCAAGCAGACGAAAGAGCTGTCTGATAGCAAACTTAACTAGGTTGGTAAAACAGTGATTGGCTTTTCCATATGCTGTATGGTACCACGTTTTTAGGTGGTAATTTATAAAAATATTTTAGTTTGCACGCATGCTTATTATTTTATTAAAAAGATTAAATTAATGAAACAGATAAATTTATTTTATTTTTAACATTCACAATAAAAAAATCTATGCTTTTATCAGAATGAGCTATTTACTATATGCAATAATTCATAAATAAATAATTTGTGTTATTTTTAATAAAACTGTCTTTTATCAAAAGGAGTTTGTATGCACATTTAACGTTAAATTTTCTATAAAAATGTAATGGCTTTGAATAAACAAAAGCGCTATAGAATAAAATATGAAAAATACTTAATTTTGACAAATTATATATTTTTAGTATTTTGCCTATAATTTTGTAACGAAATTTTGTCGGGTAAAAGGAGTTTCAACAGTATATTCTACAGTAAATTTGCTATTAAAAAATCAAATAAAAAAAATTTGATTTTTTTGAATTTTAACTCAGGCATAACCCCTTAAAGCGGTATAATATATATCTAATTACCTATACCCATGTATTCGTCGGTTTTTTTAAATTAAAAAAAATTTTTTTAACGTTTTTAAATTTTTCAAAAATTGTTAATTTGCAAAAACAAAAAAATTACAGGAATATCTCTGATAAAATTCATACGTATTCCTTAGCTGATTCTAAGAACTTATTACGATTGAAAATTTTTTCCAAAAGTTTGTGGTTTCTGAATAAAAAATTCGTAACAGTCTTCATAAAAAAATTTTCAATTATAATATGCCCCAGTTTGACCACACCGAGGTTCAAAATCAATCCCCAAATCACGTATCTTTTAGGTTTGGACATTTATCCCATTGGTTAGAGGGGTTCCAGATACATTGCAAATGAAAACGTTCTTGAAATCTCGAATTAAAAAAAAATTGTGGAAAAACCATGCTTTTTTCCTTTAAACCGTTTTTTCTCATAGTTAATAACAATTTTCGAAAATTCTAATTATACCATTGGAAAGGGCATGAGTTAAACTTAAAAAATATGCCCCGCCCGAATTTTTTTAATCGCAAATTACATTAGTTACGAGCCCTCAAAGAAAGTAACCGCATAACCACTTATCTGCAAAGTTCCCGCAGAACCACTTAACTCGAGTAACTTGTTTAGCTAGGGCGTCGAGAAAGAAACTATTTACAAATGTAATACTACGGTTGTATCCGTATCAGATGCCTAATCAAATGAGCCAATACTTAGATCTCTTCTCTGACATTTCGATCTTACGTATTACTCCAAACATTGAAATCGCTTTTTCTCGAAAACACGAAAATGTCACTTAAGTGGTTCTTCCTGTAAGCCACAGATATATATATATATCACCCTATAACCAGAAAAAAATTGGCCGCTTATTGTACAATGGAATAATTAGCTGTTATAAAATAAATTAGTTATTTATAAATGCATTTATTTCTGTAGAAATAGATAGTAAACTCATTCCAAAAGCAGATTTGCTGGATGAAAGTTGTTGTTAATACGAAGAATTTAAGACCTTACAATCAAAATTTGCCTATGAAGAATTGGCTTCTCGTTGTAAGTCAAATTCATTAATATAATTATGAGTTTAATATTATTACTGGTAATACATTGCTTTAGTTTATATTTTTTTGTTGCAAAAAATTGAACGGATATCATAAAATACAATTATAAGCTATTACAGAAAAAATTAAATATTTAAAAATACATTTATTTATGTAGAAAGAGATTGGATGCGTATCCTACTACCAGTTTTTGCTTGATGAAAGTTGTTGATACATTATAACCTCAATAAATATCACTCTTCAACCCATTGAACACATAAGTAATATTTCATTTTCACTTTGACCTTGTCGAAGAATCCAAAAGTCCATAAAGCAGATTCGGACGCTTTGAGAAGCTGTAGGTTCCGACTGTATGTATAAACAAACGAATGAACGAATGAATCGATCAATCAAGCGAAATCTCGGCAAAGGAGGATGCCCACGAGTATAGATGATTCGTGGCCCCCAAAGCGTAACGTACGAAACCTATATCATCATTTAGAGCTTGAGAAAACATAAATTTTCCAAAAAGAATCAGCCTCCTAACCCCAAGGGAACCTGAGATATAATGGAATTAAGTTCACACCCTTTTTACTACTTAAACGATACCATTTTTACAAACAAATGCATACAAAAAGTATTTTGCACAATTGTCTTTGAGCATAAAAGTATTCAAATAAAAGGTAATTTTATACCAAATAAAATGAGCATTTCTCTAAATCAGGGCCGCACCCTTGTCAGAGATTATATCGAATTAATCACTGAAAATTCTTTCTTCCCCTATCTTTTTTTTGTTTTTTAACCCATTTCGCGCAATTTTTTTTTGAAAAAAGTTATGCCATTCGAAAGATCTTCAAGAAACCTACAGATAAGAAGATTGTTTAATTCAGGGCCGCACCCTTAATCCAGTGAAATGAAGGGAGAAAGGATTTCAGTAAAAACCGTGCTTAATCAAGTCCTGCATTTTTTGAAGGCTTGAAACAATATTTCTTGGGTATTAAGGGTGAACATTAAACACGGTTGTATTAGCTTCAAAACTACACCCCTACGGATTGAGAATTGCACCCCTACCGTTGATTATATGGTATTAATCACTGAAAATTCTTTCATCCCCTATCTTTTTTTTGTTTTTTAACCCATTTCGCACAATTTTTTTTTGAAAACAGTTATGCCATTCGAAAGATCTTGAAGAACCCTACTGATAGAAAGTTTTTTTAATCCAGGGCCGGACCCTTAATAATTTTAAATGAAGAGAAAAAGGATTTTTGTTAAAAAATCATTACTTAATTTAGTTTCATTTATATATAATTGATAGCCTAAATATTAAGCGATGCTTCACTCTCTGACGAACCCGGAACCACGACGAGGACGTGGCGAAGCCTGGTTCCATGTTCTTTTTTTTTCGTTTTATTTGTTTTTTTTTGTTTTTTTTGTTTTTTTTGTTTTTTTTTAGTATTTCTAACTTCCAGAAAAACGAGATTACTCCGTTTTTTTATTCAGTTAAATATTAAATAGCTTAAATATTAAAAGTGATTATGATTATTACTATTGATATTAATATTTTTATGATTCATTGAAAATATGTTTAAAATACTGCATTTAGTCATTTTAAGAAACACACACACACACACATAAATATATATATATAGATAAGTATTGTTTAATATGATAAGATTTTATGAAATCATATGTTGTTTGTTATTATATTTTATTTTCTTTTTCATATTTTACTTTTAAGACTCCTCCTCACTTTCACTACTTAGAGGCACATGGTCGTTCATAAAATAATTGTTTAAATATTTGGCCGGTTCTTTCATCGCAGATAAATGACGACCATAACCTAAATACCATAAAACAGACATTACGTGTGTACAGCACCCTACGGTTCTTGCACCGTTTTTGCATTGGCAATACCAATGTTGTACAGATGCGTTTTCTGTTTTTGTTAGATCTATGAGAATAAATGCTGCATAACGGATCTGCTTCGAATGCCTGGATAATAGCTGTATTCTTAAGAATAATGCCTTTTTGATATTTATTTTGTATTTATGGAAATTAATATTTTCAATATCATTATGTGTTTGAATTTCATACTTTCCGTCTGCATTTACATGTTCACCATAGTATGAAATCGCTTGTTTAATTTGGTAGGAGCCCAAGGCTATGTGATATAAGTTATTGATACTTAAAATTGGAAATTCAGGTACTGTTTCTGCGCTCATGGTTGAAAATGCTTTTCTTTTTCTGATTAGATTCATATCATTTATCAAGATCATGAGTAAATTAGGTTTCGTAACATTTTGTATTATTGTAGTAGCTATAAAATCGCAGTCATCCGGATAAGATTCTATTCGATTATAGTAAGAATTGTAAATTGCACACGCAATTTTAAAATCTTTCATTAGGTGAGGAATGCTTTTATTAAGCCACACGTGGTCAAATAATCGAAACTGCGATTTTAGTATACCATTCACTATTTCTATTACAAATCTTAGCTTTGTTACTATTCTCGATTGATTAGCTTGTTCCACAGTCAATTTCTTCTCATTTTTATTCAGAAAAGAAGGCATTTTAGCTGTGAATCCATTATTTTCTAATTTTTGAATAACATCTCTAAAACCTCTATCAACAATAAAAATATCACCTGGAAGAAACATGTTTTTAAATGAATCTTCCGATATAATGCTATCCATAATTTTTGAATCTGAATAATTTGCTGAATATGGACCGTATACATTAACGATCAAGCCATTTGTAGTTACTGCGATCATTGGTTTTATTAAACATCGATGTTTGTGGAGGCTAAATGACGTTTTTCGAAACCGATAATTGGCACTTTTTTTAAAAAAAACATTGCATCGTAATAGTATAAAAAAATATGTACGAGCATGTTATGATATTTATCATAAAAAATTTAAACTAGTGCAAAGTTTCTATAATTTGATGAAACAAAAAATCTGTACTAAATCAAAAATTGAACAGACGAAGGATAATAAATCAAAGGGGACTTCTCTAATTCAGGATGAAAATGTTTCAAACGATACTACTAGTAACATTAAAAACAACGAACTAACAGTGACTTCCCAAATGCCTTGTGCAATCCTTCAAAATGATGTGAAAATTGAAACAGCCAAAATCAAACCAAAAATAACCTTCAAACTTCCTAATGAAACTGTTTCAATTGCTACTACTAATAAATTCATAAAGACTTTTAACTTATTTGATAGAAACCTTGATTATCCCCAAAAATTTCCCAATATAACTAAAAATATTGCAGGTATTACTATGACACCAGAATGTTTTAAAACTTTGCATATAAAACAGCAATTAAATGATAACGTTATCAATTCCTTCCTCTTGATTATGTCATCAATGGCTAATGGAAAAAACAAAATTATTAAACCACTTGAAACTTATTTAGTTTCATCAGTACTTAACCAAGGATACGTTAGTCATGGTTTTAGAAAATGGATTATTGCATCGGATTTGTGGGACCATAAAGTGTGGCTTCTACCAGTTAATGTAGAAACGCTACAACATTGGACACTGATAATGATATTTATAGATTTACAAATAGTCATTTATTTTGATTCATTACACAATAATCCAATGCTCGAATATATAAATCTACTGTGTTCGTTCATGGACACGTTTAAAATTGTTCCTGAGTTAAATTTTTCGGAACGGTCCTTCTATATTCCAAAGGATATTCCAACACAATTTTCGAGTAACCCGAACTTTCAAAACAATTGTGGCGTTCATGTAAGCTCATGGGTTTACGCACTCTGCAGTCATCAAAAATTTCGATTTTCCGAAGAAAATATGAATTGTGCTAGGAAAGGTATAGCAAATTACATTAATGATTCTAAATTATCAAGAAAAATTACATCTAAATCCATTCGACTACGAAATATTTTATTTGAGGATATTGACAGTTACGTCATGTAAAAGAAATCCTATGATATCAATATTTATGAAAGTGCTCCGCATGGATATGAATCAACATATCATTTCATTCAATCTTATCCATTTAATCAATGATTGAACAAGTTTAATACAATTACAAAGCATCACAAAGTAAAAAAAGAAAAGACGTAAAAATATTTCTGGATTCCTGACCAAACTGGATAACTCCATAATCACGTTCAAATTATTGAATATACATTTTTTATGGCATAACTTTTAATCCGAGCGCTTAAAATCACTAAATGAAGTACTTTAATCATTTTTTAATCAATAATAATAATATCAAAAAAATAATTACAATAATCATTTCTAATATTTGAGCAATTTCATAAATAATTGAATGAAAAAACGGAGTAATCTCGTTTTTTTGTAAATCAGGAATACTTAAAAAAACTAAAAAAAACTAAAAAAAAAACAAAAAAAACAAAAAAAACAAAAAAAAATAAAAAAAAAACAAAAAAAAAAACCTGACACCAGGCTTCGCCACGTCCTCGTCGTGGTTCTGGGTTCGGCAGAGAGCGAAGCATCGCTTAATATTTAGGCTATAAATTATATATAAATGAAACTAAATTAAGTAATGATTTTTTAACAAAAATCCTTTTTCTCTTCATTTAAACATATTAACGGTCCGGCCCTGGATTAAAAAAACTTTCTATCAGTAGGGTTCTTCAAGATCTTTCGAATGGCATAACTGTTTTCAAAAAAAAATTCTGCGAAATGGGTTAAAAAACAAAAAAAAGATAGGGGATGAAAGAATTTTCAGTGATTAATACCATATAATCAACGGTAGGGGAGCAATTCTCAATCCGTAGGGGTGTAGTTTTGAAGCTAATACAACCGTGCTTAATGTTCATCCTTAATACCCAAGAAATATTGTTTCAAGCCTTCAAAAAATGCAGGACTTGATTAAGCACGGTTTTTACTGAAATCCTTTCTCCCTTCATTTCACTGGATTAAGGGTGCGGCCCTGAATTAAACAATCTTCCTATCTGTAGGGTTCTTCAAGATCTTTCGAATGGGATAACTTTTTTAAAATAAAAATTGTGCGAAATTGGTTAAAAAACAAAAAAAAGATAGGGGATGAAAGAATTTTCAGTGATTAATACAATATAATCAACGGTAGGGGTGCAATTCTCAATCCGTAGGGGTGTAGTTTTGAAGCTAATACAACCGTGCTTAATGTTCACCCTTAATACTCAAGAATTATTGTTCCAAGCCTTCAAAAAATGCAGGACTTGATTAAGCGCGGTTTTTACTGAAATCTTTTCTCCCTTCATTTCACTGGATTAAGGGTGCGGCCCTGAATTAAATAAAGTTCTTATCTGTAGGTTTCTTGAAGATCTTTTGAATAGCGTAACTCTTTAAAAAAAAATTGCGCGAAATGGGTTAAAAAGCGAAAAAACGATAGGGGATGAAAGACTTTTTAGTGATTAATTCGATATAATCTCTGACAAGGGTGCGGCCCTGATTTAGAGAAATGCTCATTTTATTTGGTATAAAATTACCTTTTATTTGAATACTTTTATGCTCAAAGACAATTGTGCAAAATACTTTTTGTATGCATTTGTTTGTAAAAATTGTATCGTTTAAGTAGTAAAAAGGGTGTGAACTTAATTCCATTATATCTCAGGTTCCCTTGGGGTTAGGAGGCTGATTCATTTTGGAAAATTTATGTTTTCTCAAGCTCTAAACGATGATACAGGTTTCGTACGTTACGCTTCGGGGGCCACGAATCATCTATACTCGTGGGCATCCTCCTTTGAAGCTCAAGCGCGCAGAGACTACGCTTCGGGGGCCACGAATCATCTATACTCGTGGGCATCCTCCTTTGAAGCTCAAGCGCGCAGAGACGAAAAAAAATAAATAAAACAGCACAGCTGTCTCCCTAGTTATGCGAACGAGCAGGCGGCATCCACGGCAGAGCTGCGTGTCACGCTCGACTCTCTCGGCAGCAGCTTCCGCGCGCCAATGTACGAGCTAAAGGAGAGAGCGCGCTTTGCCAAACTCACCCTCTCGTGTGTGCACGTAGGCCATTACGCATTCGCATGAGGTTGTCTCTCGCGTGAGCGCACTAACAGCGACATTGCGTTATGTTCACCAACTTCTCTCTCATTCTCTCACTCTGCATGTATATTGAGGAAATCTACGGACCAATCGTCGTCGTCATAGTTGCAATCGCCGTTGAGTTATTTGCAAAAATTAGAAAAGCTCGTATTAGTTCGGGGGTTGTGGGCTCAAGGATCATCGAGACACAGTGCTTTTCAATCGTTCGTTGTAAGGTAATAACTTTACAGATAAGCAGTTATTTTAAATCATTATTATAATATAGATAAATTTATAATCTTGAATTAATATAGCATTGGTGGACTAACGTCGTTCGAATGCTGCATTTACTATATTTAATTTTCATATTTGAGCTTTACGAGTAAATTAATTCAGTATTTTTCTCCATACTACGTCTAGGAACTTTTTTTGACAAAAAATTTAGAATTATTGTATTACATTTTCTGCAGAATCTTTATGTTAATAATATATATTTTAGAATTACTAAAATTGTGCAAATAACTTAATTTAATAATTATGAAAATTAAAAACAAAATATATATTCTCTAAAGTTCATAAAGTCACACAGGAAGAACACTTTAAGGCTATATTGATGAAGCATTGCGGTTTGCTTGAGAACCCGCTCATTATGCCATAAAAGACGCAAACATGTATGATGTTGAAGCAGTAAATCACACCACCTTACGAAAGCACCGTATAAACGTCATTCGTTTACGAAAGTAATATAATAATATACATTTCAAGTTAAAAAAATTCATACGCATTAATAATTAGTAAACGTATTTCTATTCCCCAGGCTACTCAGATCTCCTCGACGAGAGTTCGGTGACGTCGCGATCAAAAAATCAGCAGCACAAAAAAAAACCTAGATAGTCCAGCGCGGAAAGCACATGTCGCGAACAGCTCGTCACAGCTTTACTAATTTACAGCAGTCTCTTGCACAGGCAATTTTTCCAGTCGCTCGCCCAGTCACACTGATATATATATATATATATATATATATATATATATATATACGGCGCGCGCGTGCGCGTGTATCGCCGACGAAGCTTAAGTCTCGAAGGCCAAGTGGTTACGACCGAGCACGGTCAGACCACCCGAAGGCTGCATTGAGTGCCTGTTGTCATCGCGGGACTGTCGAGCATCGTACAACTTTTTTTTTCTCACTCCTCTCTCTTGTGTCTCTCGCGTATAAATGCCAGTCGGCGATACACACGCGCGCACAATCGCTTGCACAGTTATTATTATATATACACACAAGTTTTATAGGAATTGTTACAGGAATTCCTTTGATGACACTTTGGGTCGTTTTCTTTTAGCTCTTTTTTTTCGTTTTGTCTTGGTTTTTTTTTAGCAAACATTCTCTCATTGCGATTATAAGCGAGAAGTTTCCGGTGTCCTGTGAAATGACTCATAATGAGTAATTTCACGGAACACCGGAAACTTCTGGGGGCCTGGAAGTCGAACAATTTTTGCGAGATCACACTTACCAAACCTTTTTTTCTGGTTTCTGGGACCTCTCTGAATAAAAATTCGTCCGAGTTACTTGATTATCGGTTGCCACCCGGCTTTCCGCTCGAAAATATGCAAAAATTTTGATACATTTTCTTTTGCATTTTTACTGTCGAGCGTACTATTCGTGTATTGTTAATCCTATGGGACTTGGCGCTATACTTTTTATATATGGAAAGAAAGTGCAGCTCAAGAGCTTTAAATTAAGCCTAAAATTTTTGAAATCTGATGCACTGCTCACGAACTACGCACCTTTCAATGCGCTAATTACTTATAGAGCTCGCGATATTATCACTTTTTTTCAAATCCTCGTTACTTTTGATCCAGTCACTCGATTTTAAAGTTCAATAGCTTAAATTAAAGCTCTTTTCCTCTACTTTTTTACTGACAACTCTAAATTATTGTAGTGAGCTATATACATGCTTTCAAAATACCGATCTGTTTTCGAGCATATATAGGGCAATGGATAAAAAAATGTTAATTTAGACTTAAAAACTAGAAAGTAGAGGAAAATAGCTTTAATTTAAGCTATTAATCGTTAAAATCGAAGTACTGGATGAAGAGTAACAACGATTTGAAGCAAGGAAAAAATGTCTGGTTTTTGGAAAAACTGAGCTATTTTGTTAAAGTCAAACCAAAGACTTTTTTCAAATTGTCATAAATTTTGATCGAGTGATTTGATTTTGACGTTCAATAGCTTAAATTAAAGATGTTTTTCTCAGCTTTTTTGTTAATAGAAATATTTTTTGTAATGAGCTTATATATATGCTTCTCGAACAGATTGCTTTTTTGAAAGCATATATAGCTCACTATATAGCAAATTTAAATTTAGACCTAAAAATAAAAAAATAGAAGAATACAGCTTTAATTTAAGCTATTTAACGTCAAAATTGAATCACTGGATCAAAATTTATGACAATTTGAAATAAGTGCTTTGGTTTGACTTTAATAAAATAGCTCAATTTTTCCAAAAATCAGACATTTTTCCCTTGCTTCAAACCCTTGTTACTCTCGATCCAGTACTTCAATTTTAACGTTTAATAGCTTAAATTAAAGCTATTTTCCTCTACTTTCTAGTTATTAAGTCTAAATTAAAATTTTTTTATCCATTGACCTATATATGCTCGAAAGCAGATTGGTATTTTGAAAGCATGTATATAGCTCACTACAGTAATTTAGAGTTGTCAGTAAAAAAGTAGAGGAAAAGAGCTTTAATTTAAGCTATTGAACTTTAAAATCGAGTGACTGGATTAAAAGTAACGAGGATTTGAAAAAAGTGATAATATCGCGAGCTCTATAAGTAATTAGCGCATTGAAACGTGCGTAGTTCGTGAGCAGTGCATCCGATTTCAAAAATTTTAAGCTCAATTTAAAGCTCTTGAGCTGCCCTTTCTTTCCACATATAAAAAGTATAGCGCCAAGTCCCATAGGATTAACAATACACGTATGGTACGCTCGACAGTAAAAATGCAAAAGAAAATGTATAAAAATTTTTGCATATTTTCGAGCGGAAAGCCGGGTGACAACCGATAATCAAGTAACTCGGACGAATTCTTATTCAGAGAGGTCCCATAAACCAGAAAAAAAAGGTTTGGTAAGTGTGATCTCGCAAAAATTTTTCGACTACCAGGCCCCCAGAAGTTTCCGGTATCCTGTGAAAAGACTCATATGTACATTTACGTAAGAATGCATGCACGCGTGTATACTTATACCTCTGCTGCTTCTGCTGCTGCTGCTGCTGCTGCTGCTCCGGGGGAATAAAAGAGAAACTGCAAATGCAATTTCATGCAACATTCACTCTACATGGTCGTTTACACTAGCGCGAGCAAAGTCTACGCGTACGTGTGAATTTAATATATCATGAAAAATGTAAAAGGGGCTCATAGTACTTTTCGTAGTATTTCTCACAGTAAATATGCCCGAGAAATGTTGTTATAGACCTATTTCCGTATGTTTTTTTTAAGTGTTCCTATATTCTCAGACTAGGTAACAGGTGCTACTATTCAACAATTACATTTTAATTTTCCAGTTTTTGTGTCGAATTTTGGTGTATTGAGTTGCAGTGATCGTTTTCTGGTCACTATAATAATAAATTTTAGTGATGAATTTTCGAATGCACCGAGAATGATATCTAGGAAAGACGAGGATAATAAACGTATATTCTTCGCAGTCAGAGCAAATAGGAAAGCTTCTTCAATGTGCTGGCTATTCATAACCAGGGTCCTGAGGTCTCTCCAATGTACTGGCTATGCATAACCAGGGTGCGGAGGTCTTCTCCAATGTACTGGGTATGCATAACCAGAGTGCGGAGGGCTTCTCCAATGTACTGGCTATGCATAACCAGGGTGCGGAGGTCTTCTCCAATGTACTGGCTATGCAAAACCAGGGTGCGAAGGACTTCTCCAATGTACTGGCGATGCATATCCAGGGTGAGGAGAGCTTCTCCAATGTACTGGCGATGCATATCCAGGGTGAGGAGAGCTTTTCCAATATACTGGTTTTGCAAGGTACTTCACTACTATACTTCAAATGTGCATCGGGGTTTAGTATTAACAATTTCATAAAATTGCTGGCTGATCTACTAAAAATGTGTTTTATTAATGAAAATAACAAGTACAAGTAAAATAAAAAAAATTGTAAATAATAACACATAAATTAAAATAATATAGTTATTTTAGAAACCATGTCTATTGTCGCAAGACCTGCCTGCATTACGCTACCATTAAATACAAAATGCATTCTGGGTTTAAAAAGAACTCATCTATTGATTCTTAGATGATTTAGGTTAGGATATCTGAAAATCCTAACGTAATAGAGTAATTCTGCCTCTAGATTTGAATTCAGCGTATTTAAAAGGGACAGATAACAATGGTCTGATTTATGGATAAAAAAATCGGTCTCTTTTTATCGGCTTATAATTCTTCCCTCAGTTTATTGCGAAAGATTTTATTCAGAAATCATTCATTAAATTATTTAAGTAAAGACAAACGAGAGCTTTTCCAATGCAAAATATTTTATTTGTATGTGTTATGTACGTCTGTATATTTTAAAACAATATTTGAGGAATAAATTTTGTTTACAATTTTATTACCTATAAATCGAGCCTTTTTGGTTTTTTAATTCTTCTTCCAAATTTAAATACTATCGTAGTACTTTTCTTTCCATCATTTTTGATATTTTCATTATTAATTCGAATATCTTCTAAATTATATGATGTAGAAACATCTTTTTTTTTCTATTAATTTGGTTGAGCTGAAAATAAAGACATTTAAGTACTTTAAACTATTTTTAGATTAGTATTTAAAAAATTTTCTGATTTTAAAACTTTTATATTACCTTAGAAGGTGTAAAATGGATGATCGATCATTTGAAGTGATCATGTTATTCTCGGCCGATTGTTGGTTTGGATATTGCTCATTGTGCTGAAATTAATAGATATATTCTATTTTTATTATTGAATTTTATTAAAAAGTAAATAAAAAATTAATTACTTTATGTATTACCGATGGAGAGCATGATCGGGGCGTCGAGGCTGAAAAAATCGTGTTTGTTGGCGGGCTATTGAGAACCGGTGTTACATCAGCTATAGCACAACTTTGTTCAGTTTCATTGACTGGATCTTGTCTCAACTGATCAATCGATGATTCAGCCTGGTAATATTGCAGTATTTTTGGAAATATGCGTGTCCAACGAGGCATATTGTTCGTCGACATAATATTTGATGTTTTAGAATCCACTGCTACACCAGAAATAATTCTTTATAACAAATACATAAGTTATTCTAATTACACTATACTATTCTTTCAAAAAGTAATTCTTATTATTTATAGAGAACGCTTTAATTGTGTGGCTCACTATTACCTTTAATTTTAGAACCATGATTTGTAGCATGTTCTATTATAGTTTGAATAGCTGTAGCGGCGACGCGTTTACAAGATGATTCAATTTTTTCTGCACTGAAATTTATAGAAAACATATTCTTTTGTTTAAAACTGACTCTATCGCTCGATGATGGTAGATTGGAAGGTTAATAAGAATGCGTCTCTTCGAGCCAATATGGTTATATTTATGCCAGACGTTTCGGAGTAATATACCCCTCATCAGTGGCAAAATTCCAAAAAAAGTGAGTCGTGTGTTACATCAACGACGCAAGAAAACGCAGACGGCGATAGTGTGACGCTCGAAAAACTTTTTACATAAGGAACAAACGCGACCGGTGCCACTCGGTGGTAATGTGGCACCGGCCAAGGACAGAAGTCAACTGACGTTGACGTTGACAACGACAAGTTGACTTCTGTCCTTGGCCGGTGCCACATTACCACCGAGTGGCACCGGTCGCGTTTGTTCCTTATGTAAAAAGTTTTTCGAGCGTCACACTATCGCCGTCTGCGTTTTCTTGCGTCGTTGATGTAACACACGACTCACTTTTTTTGGAATTTTGCCACTGATGAGGGGGTATATTACTCCGAAACGTCTGGCATAAATATAACCATATTGGCTCGAAGAGACGCATTCTTATTAACCTTCCAGAAAACATATTCATTATAGTTTCTGTAACATCAAAAATAGTCATTTTGAACGTTAATAGGTTTAGTATATTTATTACTTACATAATTTTGTGCAAGAAATTAATTAAAATATTGTCATCAATAGCTGCCTCTGTATCCAATATTTTTATAGCATCTTTGTTTGATTTCCCGTAAGTAATATTACGAATAATCCTTGCACCATCAGCATCAGTGTCATTCTTGTCGTATAAAATTGAATACAATTGCTTTGCTTTCTCCATTGATATATTTATTATTGGAAGCGGAAGAGTTTTTTGAATCATAATGAGAATTTAATGTATATGAAAAAATGTTCTGAATCAGTGATTGGAGGTTGGGTTTTAAATTTTAATTTTATATATTGAAAAATGTCGTAGTAATAAGTTATCTAACCAAAGAATTAATACTAAACTTACTGATAATTAAACATAGCCGTTGCCAATGGAATATTCTGAAGCGCATTTGGTTGTTCGCAAAAACTCTTGACATCGGCTCCGATAAAATCTTTTAAAGATTCGAATGTTTTCTGCCCAAAATTCGATTTCATTTTAAGTCCTTTGACTACGATTTTCTCCAGTTCAATTTTCGAAAAATCACATGAACTGTAATTCTGTCTTCTTAAATATTTCTTTAGTTTTAATAGCCGATTTAATTTCCACTTAAAGTATTCACTACTCAATAACATTTTGAAAAAGTAAATTAACTTATACTATTAAAAAATGTATATGTCAGTGATATATTTAGGATTGCTTTTATACAGCTACCATAACCCCTGCATTTTTATAAAATAATAAAAATGAATAGCGACTACGATCATATACAATTTCATATTTTCGAAATTGCTGATTTTACTATAAAATAGAATCTTGAAATTCTTGCAGTACAAAAAGTCGAAATAAGCATTTTTCCGAAATGCCAAAAATTGGGAATCTGATTTTGAGTTTTTATTTTCGAGCTTTTTATAAACAAAGTCAAAATTCCTAGTCGATAGTTATTCAACGCAATGTAACAAGCATTATTATTATAATTATTTCTACGCACGCGAGTGTTCTCCAAATTCTGAATATTTATGCATAACCAGGGTGCGGAGAGCTTCTCCAATGTACTGGTTTTGCAAAATACTTTACTACTATACTTTGTTAAATTGCTTAAACAATTTTGTTAAATTGCTGACTGATGTACTAAAAACGTGTTTTTATAAATAAAATAAAAACAACATTGAAATAATACACAACATTAAAATAATATAATTATCGATATAATAAATCAATTTACAACATAACACAACATACAATACTTTAAACTATGACACTTGCATAATCCGCATACCCTCTTTTTTTTCGTTGAGTACAAAAATTAACTATTTAACTATTTAAATAAAATTATAGATTTTCCTGGGGAGGTCTATTTCCAGCATCGTTGATTGCGTTTAATAATACTGTAGATGGGTAGTGGACATTGTCTTCGTGCCTTGCAAACCCAAGGTACCATAAAACGCTAGTGATATGTACGCACGTTCCTAGCGTCCGTGCACCTGTACGGCAGGTACAATAATATCCTTGAATCGGATGATTGTCTATATTTTCATTTGGTATGTAATTAATCCACAGTTGATATCTAGTCTGGTTCCTATATCTAGAATACAGTCGTGTTCTTAGAAAACTGGGTTCCGGCAATCTGTCTTCACCTATAAGCAGTTCCACTTCAAATTCATCATTATCTTGGCGTTGATATTTATCTTGAATATAAGATGGAGCTAATTCAAGTTGAAAAACTCCAGTTGTCAATTCTTGTAAATATTCTATATTCAGAACAGGAAAGTCTGCTAATTCGACTGCATCAAGTCGAATCCACCTATCCAAAGAAAATATGCGTGAATTAAAAATGTGAGTCAGTATTAGAATGAGTAAATGTGTGTACCTGTGAGAGAATAAAGGGGTGAATTTACAAGAATCTTAGCGAGTCAGAGAGCGCATGAAGGAGGAAAAGAAGCGTTTTACTGGGTATGACTGCGAGCGAATACGGAGATCGATTCACGCGAATGTGAGCAAATGAGTGCGAGTGAGAAAAAGAAAAAACTTATTTACTTTAATTTTTATGGATTCACTCGTATAGTAATACAAACGTATGAGCAGCCCTCGCTGTTAGATCTTCATTAATCACTCGATCCTGTACTGCATTTCGTTGTAACGCTCTCACTCTAAATTGTTGAGCCATTACAGCATCAGCATTGTTCAAGGTAATCAGTGGATGAAATCTTTAATTGTTTATAGAAAATTAAAATAACGCTCTCTTATTTTTAAATAATTTTTAGTAAAGAATAGATACCTATTTATGATGGCTCCACAGATTCTGTAAAAGTCTCCGACATTCGGCAAAACATGTATTTGTTGCATATTGCTCAATAATTTAAATTTTGATTTTATATGGCCATTACGTGCCTCGACAATCCATCTTGTTTTCGTAACCAGCCTTGCGTCGTTCGCATCTTCGGTAGACAATTGTCGCCCTCCAGCTACGAGCAGTGGAGGCATATGACAGTTGAATCCAAAGTTTTGCAATAATGGCAAGATATCCCGATAGCCTCTGTCGATTATAAAAATATCGCCTGCATTAAACCAGTAATTAAGATTTTCGTCTTCTTCAAATTCGTTTCGAAGCATGTTGGCATCATTGTTATCGTGATCAGAAAAGTAGGGGTCATGTATATCCAGAATATAGCCATCTGGGGCCACCATCAGAGCGGGTTTAATTAAATGTCGTCCTTTATGTCGACAAAATGTCTGACGTAAGGCTCTAAAATTCATTGATTTAAAACAATATGTATATGTACCGTCAATGTACGTTATGGCAGCAAGGTTATTGGGTTCGGGGTTATACAAAATATTAGAAAATTCCGTAACACGCCGGCGAATATACTCTTGGCGAGTGATCGCTCCTAGTCCGATGTTTTCGGGCACAAATCTACTCATTAACGATTCTCTTACGGTTGCCACTGCTAAACTTGTTGTTTGCCTATTTCCATATTTAAAAATTATCGATAAAAATTCATCCGATAATCCTTGCCGTAGCTTACATAGAAACATAAGTAGATCTCTTTTTTGAATGTATCTGTATCCTCCATCGCAACGAACTCTACCACAGTATGCGTAGAGTTCATTGAATTGTACTGTAGTAAGTGAAGTTAGAGTGTATAACTCTTCTTCCGTGCAATCATCGGCACTGGAGAATCGTATACTTTCTAGAGATACATTGCGTATTGCTTCTAAAAATTGTATAAGCTGCTGACCTTCAAGTATACAGGGCCTATTTACACAGTTCAATATAGCTAGCAATGGTCGAAGGAGGTAACCTCGATCATCCAGGTGATTGTTACATGATCTTACAGTGCGAGGGACAAAAATATTGCATTCAATAAAAATCTTCGCTTTACAATTTTCAGATAGAATATGAATCTGCCGAAGAACACTAAGCATGATATTTGACGGATTTTCTTGAAGAACCCGAATATCTCTTAAAATACTTTGATAGCGGTTCATGCATACCCGAGTGATTTCATCAATATCACGTGGCTCTCTATTAAATCCATCGCGACGAGTCATAGCGATTTCGCGCACCTGCACATTATCTTGTTGGAGAATCCTTACCATATTGCGAGGAGGCAATCGATTATTACAAATGTAACAATGTATGCGATTTACAAAAGCCATCTTATGATTTTTTCAATTTCCCTAGAAAAATAGTGTACTTCATAACTAATAGGTTACAAAAATAATATATTATAGGTTAACACATTATAATAATATATATAAATATTATTTACCTGAAAATTTGTTGAATGTAAATTCACGACAATATAGTAGTATAAAAATACATGATTCATTGATTGAAAATTACATAGATCTTGATTAAAAACAGTGAAAAAACTCGAAGCACGTTTCTAACGCATTGATACCGAGGACGACAAACGGAGATTTATGTAACACTTGCTTTTTTTAACAGCAGTAAGGTTAGTTTTAGTTTCCGAAGATCTAAAAAAACGAAGCGAAGATTCAACTCCGAGTGCTATAATCGAGCTGTGCTCTGAAAGTCAGAAATAATAAAAAAAAGTGAAGCTGTTCCTCAGCTACTCTCTCGCCGCGAGTTGAAAACAACAGGATTTCATATCGCTTCATGCACTTCAGCGCCGCACCTCCGCTTTTGGGCGTTCTGTTACAGATTGAAAAATTCTCGGGCACTCTGTGCAAAGCGACATTTCTTATGGAAACAAAATCTCGGCTTTCGATCGAAAGTATTTAAAATACTGCCAAAATTACGCTTTTCCAAACGTAGCAGATTTTGTCTTTTAAAAATGGTAAAATGGAAACCTTTGGAAAATCTTATCTCACCATTAGAAAGCTGAGCAAAAATACATCGAGATGGTGTCTTGAATATTTTTTTACATTTCTTTTCATGCCGCTACCGCGAGCTGAAAACAATAGGATTTAGCTATGGAAGACTTGTCGCGATCCTCCCCATATATACACCTGCATGATTTCTGTTATAATGAATAAATCTTTCCTTTCTTATTTTTAATGAATAGACGTATTCAAGGACAACTTAAAAGGGCAGAATAAAAATAGAGTATTTTCAATATTTTTTGAATTACGAATTTTTGAAGATAAATATCTGTACGATGAGACGACGCGGCGCGGCTACCGTCACTGCTGCCGTTGCACCGCTTCATGCAGTCGCGCTGAGCGCTGCACCTCTGCTTTTAGGCGTTCTGTTACACATAGAAAAATTCTCTAGCACTCTGTGCAAAGCGACATTTCTTTTGGAAACAAAACCTCAGCTTTCGATTGAAAGTATTTAAAAAATGCTACAATTACGCTTTTCGAGATGTAGCAGATTTTATAAATCAATACATAAAATATATCCCATGATTTCTGTTATAATGAATAAATCTTTCATCGGGTTAATGTCATTGTGCTAAACTGCAACTAAAAATATTTAGTAGTTTCAGCGTGACCGTCGATTAAAAAAATTTTCGTATCTCAGTTCGTCGGATCTTAATTAAAAGTAATACGAAAACTCATGGTTTTGTACGCACCTTAAAATGCATTTTACCGCGTTTCTCTAACATCAAAATTGACGGAAATAAAAATTATTTTTCGTTAAAAATGTTGTTATATATTAATTTTTAAAAAAGTTCTATTCAGCGTTTATTAAGTACGTTATAATATATAAGCTGGCGATTAAAGGTAGTTGGGTCGAGTTATGGTTGCATGAAAAATTGGATTTCTTACTCGATTTCATTGTAAATGATAGAAAACCACAATCCCGATATTTTTGCGCAGGTAGTAAAAGTCAGTAGAAATCGATGAATGAGTCTCGACGTTCTGCTAGCACAAAGAAATTCAGATTCTGAATTGCAAGAAATTCGGGATCCTGGTTTAGCGGCTGTGCAAACTGATTAGAAAAAAAGACATCTTGACTCATTCCAAACAAATTTTTCCTCTTTTTTCAAAAGCTGAATTATTGGATTTGCAATATCTGCAAAATTATCAATGAATCGTCTATAATATCGTATATAATTCTCGAATATTTTTTACCGTTTTAGGAACAGGAAATTTATTTATAGCTTCAACCTTTTTCGGATCGGTCCTAATACCATTTTCACTTATTAAATGCCCTAAAAATTCTACTTCTTTTTGAAAAAATTTACATTTACTCGTTTCTAACTTCAACCCTGCTTCCCTTAGTTTTTCAGCAATCAAATTAAACCGTTCGTTATGTTCCTCGATTGAATTCGCTACAATAGTAATATCGTCAATGTAAACAAAACAAAATCCTTTTTCTAATAAATCACCAAGTACCGAATTTAGAATTCTCTGAAAAACCCCTAGGACTATTAACTAAACCGAAGGAAAGTACCTTAAATTCAAATCTCCCTAAGGGATGTATACTAAAGGCGGTCTTATGAATGTCCGATTCTTTCATTCCTACCTGATGAAAACCTGATACCATATCAATTGTAGTAAAATACTTATTTTTACCTATACTATCAAAAATTTCAGTGATATTAGGTAAAAGATAAGGATCTGGAATAGTTTTAGCATTTAATTTTCTATAATCAATTACTAATCTCCATTTTTTTTACCATCATTAGTTAGACCTTTTTAGGAACAACAAAAGCAGGTTCATTAAATGCGCTAGTAGATGATCTTACTAAATCATTTAATATTAATTTTTTAGTTTCAGCTATAGCGATTTGTTTTAAATTATATTCTAACGGAAATTGTTTAACATAAACTGGCTTTTCATCTGTTAAATTAATTGCATGTTCTTCAATATTACAAATACCAAATTTTTCACCCTCTAACCAACAAATATCACTATTTTTTACCATTAAATTTTCAATAATCTTTTCTTTTTATTAGACAAATGGCTTAAATCAACAGTGTTTTTCAGTAATTGTTGTCTTTTCTTTTTATTAAAATTTTCATTACTTATCATATCAATTTCATTTTCTGTAATTAAAGAAATAGAACCACAATGTAGAGTGTCCTCATCTTTAGGTAATTCAAAATTGAAATTTCCTATAAAATTTTCAGGCATATCTTGAATATCAAATATAAAAAAATTTATTGTGTTTTGTAATTTACATAATTTTCATTGGAACCAAATTCAACAGTATCTTTAAGTATCTTACAAAATATTGGATAATCATAATCAATCAATTCTTCATCTAAATCAATCTCAAATTTCCTTAAACAAGTGTTTATATTACCAATAAAACTTTCAATATTTATTTTGGAATCATTCAAATATTCCATCAAATTGCTTTTATCATTTTCAATTTTAAAATCATTCTCTTTCATTTCGCTTAAGTTATCATGCAACATACGCCATTCGCACCGCAACGTAGAATCCATTACGCTGCTCGGGAATCCACCCGGTTTCGACTCATACACCGAATCCACAGACGCTCGTTCACTCGTACATAATACGCACACATACTCCTACCTATGTATACCTATGTACTAGCTAACCTACGGATTTAGCCTCAACCAACCAAGCCTTAACCAACTTAGCAAAATGCTCGCAACTAACCTAGGCTTATTTACACACAAAATAAACCTACTGCTAATTCCAGCTTAGACTATCCACTAAGCTTACATACTACAAATTATCTAACATAAGCGCTGCAGTAAAACCTAAACTAACCTAACACGCGCGCACACACACCGCACACGCGCGCACACACACTCGATCTTCCACTGCTGCTCGCTGCACTCTTGCAACCCCTGGTCAGCTGATCGGTGTCATCGTCGTCTGCTCTCGGTGCTGACAGTTGCTCGGCCGATCCTGTCTGAACCCAATCGAGCTCGCTACTGTCGTCCTCTTTATGGCCCCAATCAGGCTACTGCAGCACTCTTCGGGACTCCTCAGGAAAAAAAAATCCAGAGCACGCGTCCCGTGCTGCTCGATCCTGGTCTCCGCTGTTCGCAATAAACAGCCGTAAGAGACATTTTGCCCGCACACTGTCCATCTGCCCGACACATTTTGGATTTTCCCCGCGACGCTCTCGTAATACTGCATATTTTCTAGCGTCTCTTGAGGCGCGTCCACGCGTCCTTACGGTGCCTGTCTCGGGTACGCGTCACCTCTAATTCGCGACTTCACACGCACTGCCCACATATGACGACTTACAAAGTTCGTACATAACCTAGGCCACAACGAATATCAAAGTTCGTTGCACACCGCACTCGCTGCTCCAGATCGCCTTACGTTCGCTTCTCGCGCTCGACGACACACAGCTCCCATGGTCTCCAACAACTCGTCGACCTGGCTCGACGACACACGCACGAAAAAAAAATTTTCGCATCACCAATCTCCAATCACTTTAAAAAACCACATCCCGGCTGAGCCCTCATTTGTAGGATTCGGGGTGTAGGCAGGGTTAAGATGTGGATAGAGATGATAGAGATTAACAGATACCAATAATTTTATTAATAACAACCAAACAGAACAATAACGGTGACACAGACATTCTCGCACTCAAATGTTTGCACTAGCCCACGTCCCAAATCCAACTGTGCCGTTGGGCCTACTGACCCGCCGGAGCATCCCTCACTCTCTCTTTCTCTCTCTCTCTCTCTCTCTCTCTCTCTCTCTCTCACGGATCCCTCTAGCGTACCTACTCTAACCTTCTCTCGAGAGTTACTTCTAGGGAGAGGTTAGAGTAGTCTGTCTCTCTCACACTTACACTCACAATCGCACATATATACTAGACAATAGCTGGAATATCTATCAAGTTTAGACCAGTAAAAAGGAGGTTCCTGTGACGAAGTGAAATTAGTGAAGTGGAATAATATATTGAATCAAGAATTTTTTATATGAAATGCCGGAACAACTCAATTGACCAGAATAATAAATGCATCCATTTAATAATAGATCACTAAACATATGAACTTTAACAACTTTTATCCATTGTAATCAAATTTCATGTTTAAAGTGTTTCTGACGTAACATTTATTATGGTTACGTATTCATAAATTATTTACAGGACATGCCGGAAGAACTCTATTGACAAGAATAATAAACATTATACTTACGGAGTGAAATTAGTGAAGTGGAAAAATATTTTGAATCAAGAATTACTTATAAGAAATGCCGGAAGTATTCAATTGATAAGAACAATAAATGTATCCATTTAATAATGGATCACTAAAAATATGAACTTTAAAAACTTTTATCCAATGTAATCAAATTTCATGATCAAAAAGTGTTTATGACGTAACATTTACTATGGTTACGTATTCATAAATTATTTATAAAATATGCCGGATGAACTCAATTGACAAGAATAATAATTGTGTCAATTTAATAATGGATCAATAAATATATGAACTTTAATAACTTTTATCCAGTGTAACCAAATTTTATGTTTAAGAAGTATTTCTGTCGTAACATTTATTATGGTTACGTATTATAAAATTACAAAATTATTAACATTAGGTGCTTAAAATAATCAAAGATTAAAGCTTTCAAAATTTAAAAGGTCAAAGTTGGTGCAACCAATAAACATAGAAGCTGTTATAGCTAATGAGTTGTGAAACCCATCTGTCCAAAGGATACTGTGATAAATATTAAATTGATACCACTGACCAGTTTTAAAATATCAATTTTAGTCGGGGCAAGTTAGCATTTTTGCATTAAGTTTCTTATAACTTTAGTTTTATGATTGAAATGTGTTATTGGTAACGTAAATAAAATAACCTTAAAGTCTCGACTTCGGGTCAGGCCGGGAAAATTGTTATTATTGCAAAATAAACTTCAAAAATGCACTTTCTTTAAGCTTTTCGTGAATAACTTCTTTATGACTCATTTTATGTAAAAAAAAGATAGACATGAAAATGGTTCAGAAGAAAAAATAGACATGAGAATTGTTCCCTCACCACCGCGCCGCCGGGCCGAAGCAGCCGCGCGGCCGCGCTCGCTAATTTCACATTATTTCATCGGTCGTTTTGCACGAAATAGGTCCATTACAACTATCGGGTAGAATGCCATCATTTAGAGTATTTTTTGAGCAAGCTGTATACTAAATTTCATCAAAAATTATTAAGTAGTTTCGGCGTGAGCGTTGATTGAAAAAATGTTCGTATCTCCGTTCCTATTGGTCCGATCTAAACAAAGTTTACATGAAAATTCATGGTTTTTTACATACTTTAAAATGCACTTTACTGCATTCGTCTAACTTCAAAATTGGCGAAAATAAAAATTATTTATTGTTAAAAATGTTGTTAAATATTAATTTTTTAAAAAGTTTTTTTTAGCGTTCATTAAGTACGTCGTAAGCTATCGATTAAAGGTGGTTGGATCAAATTATCGTTCCATGGGCAATTTGGAGATGAATTTGAAATTTTAGGCTAAATAATTTTGCAATAAGATACCAAAACTCATCTATAGGTGTTCATTCAATGAAAAAAATTATTTTTTGTGAAATCTGTAGCAATATGAAAGTTAAAAATAAAATTTTTTTGTTTAATAATTTAACGATGAAAAAACTTAATTTCGCAGTCGGGAATATATGTACCTTATACAAAATTCAATTCTGAACAACTTTCATCTGTATCTTTTTTTACATAAAATGAGTCATAAAGAAGTTATTCACGAAAAGCTTAAAAAAAGTGCATTTTTGAAGTTTATTTTGCAATAATAACAATGTTCCCGACCTGACCCGAAGTCGAGACTAAGGTTATTTTCAGTACGTTACCAATAACACATTTCAATCATAAAACTAAAGTTATAAGAAACTTAATGATATTCCACATTTGAACTCCCTGACGCCCGGACTATAAGTAAATTTTGTCAGAAGGTAGTAAATAAAAGACCGTAGATAAAATGAAGGAAAGATATATTTGATTCACAAAAGTGTCGCGGTGTAATAAAGAGTTAACTGTTCGAAGTCTATAACAATTCGACTGCCCGCTTTTGCGGTCTCCGGCGATCTGCTCCGAGATTGATAGCGTCGCTACACCTCGCGTCGGTTTCGGCGCTGTGACCGTTACATTTAATCCGAGGTCACGTGATGATATGTCGCGACGCGCTAAATATGAATGCAAGAAATACATGTCTCGTACAACAGTAAATACCTTTAATTGTTATCAAGTATTACAGTCACTTAATGCACATTTCTAGTGCATAAAAGTGGTATATAATACTTATATTTTGAAGGAAAAATATAATTTTTGGAGCACTTACATATATATTAATTTTTTATGATACTAATAATTTTGTTTTTTTTCAGGCTTTAACATTGTCATAACCCCTTAACTAGTCAACAGGTATTAATTCAAACACTGAATTCCTTTCAAATACGATGAAAAATTCAATCAATTCTTCTTTTGATACTGTATATACCCATCCTGGAGTTTTTCCTTTCAAATACCAGTATTTATCTTCAAGACTCATGAATAAGTTTTCCTACGTACTTATTTGAGTTAGTAACCATAGATTCTGTCATGGACAGTTTAACACAAAATGTAGTTGCTCAAAAACTAGTGAACCACGCTCTGTTACCATGTTAAAATATGGTGAAAAATTAAGTATTGGAGAAGAGATTTAATCTATTTAATAATTACATTTATTTATAATATCTTACTCAGTGCATCTTAGCACTACTACTACACGATACAAAAGCACATTACAAACTGACACACTTAGCGGTCAATCGCTCGTTTATAAAAAGCTGATCTGACAATTCAGCATTGTCCGCATTTTCCTAAGTGCGCGCGTAAATCTCTCCGCTGTCGCGCGTGCGACCATTGCAGGCGGACCATTATATATTTCAGTTTATATAATATACCAGCTCGGGCGCATCACACATTTGTATTCGTGACAGTTGGTTTTGCTATCACAGAGTGGAGCTACGTCGGGGTAGCATTTTTGCAAAGAATAAAGGTTGAATTCGGTCGCCGTGCTAAAGACAATTCGCCCCGTTACAGTTTATATAATTTTCCTCTAGTTAAATAAATTATACTTGCGTGTTAATTCGACCACAAAAGAAAAGCGTTTTCAAGGTAAAACGTTGGAAAGTATAAGGTGGTTTCTTCATTTAAATTATACAATAATTTTCAAACTCTCTACAACCCTTCTATAGCTAAAACAATAAGTGTTGATTCTATCATCCAAATTAAAGGTTTTCAAACTCGCCATATCCCTTCTAACCCCTTGACAAGACTTTATATGTTTATACACATCAACTTGGACACAATAAATAAATTGGCAAGTTTCTTTTATAAAAAGCCAATCGTGTTGAAATAAATAAATAAATGATCGTATAAATACGAAAAATAATATGTAGAATAAAAATTATTTAATATACTAGCTATACCTTAGATTTTACATAAATTGAAATTTTAATTTTACCAAAAGAAAGTTATGATATCCATAAATAAATTGGCAAGTTCTCTTATAAAAAGCAATCAATTTAAAATAAATAAATAAAAGGGGGACGATTATAAACATATATGTAATTACATAAACACTTAACCAAATTGCAGTATGTGAAAAGGTACAGTCGGGTACAATTAAAACTTTGAATAATTGCGACTGCTGCCACGTTCTGCGCATTCTAGCTGACGTTTGGTGACCGATCACGATGACGCCCGTAATTACCGTGGGAGATTAGGCAACCATTCTTCCGGTAAATTGGGCGTTGCGTGATGGGTCACAAACATACGCAGAACGTAGCGCCAATACGTTATTATTCAAAGTTTCAATTTAACCCTACGGTACATATAATAGAATGGCATGATGTGCTTACATGCCATTATCACATTATGGGCATATTTGTCATGTGATAATGGCATGTAAGAACATCATGCCATTCTAGTACATGTACCATAGGGTTAAATTAAAACTTTGAATAATAACATATTGGCGCTACGTTAAAATTCTCTAAATATTTGGCCCATATACAATTATTTAATAGATTTAATATTTCTTTAGCTACTTTGTTTTGATGAAAACCATATATTGTGTTTAAATCACATATCACAGCTGATTTATCTTTATTTTTATTATTCATTATACTTTTTAGTGTTCTTTCAGGTAAAACAACAGTGGGTGGATGATCTTGAGTTTGTAAACTTGATCCGAGGCTTGATCTGTTACACTGAACATGCTGACCAATTTCTGATTCTGGATCAGCTTCACTTAATATTTTCAATAACTGGTTTCTAATATCAGGAGCATTTTTATAATTTCCTTCTACCTGTTTACCGTGACAAAATGTATGCAAGGGTTCTGCTGCATAATTATTATTTATCTTCTGCTTTATTTGTCCCCACTGTTGCTTCACATTCAATCTCTTCAATATTACCTTTTGTTTTTCTACTTATGATATAAATGATTTTAATTCATGATTCAAAAATAGAAACACTACAACTTACCTATTCAAAAACAATAAAACACCCACTATATGTTTAGAGGATCCACTATTGCCGGCTTGGCAAGTGCGATGTGCATTTATATGTTTTTCATTTTGTACATTTATTATTGTAATATTTATTTCATGCAGATAACTTGTTAAAGAACTAGATTGCAAACATAAAGCGAAATATTTGTCTGTATTTTGTATGTTACTACAAACTCCATACAATAATATGTGGTTTGAATTTAAAATACGACATCCCTCTTCAAAAGGTCTACTACTCCCATTTACGTATTTGATAAGCTCAAAAATCTCCACAATTGCACTTGCCATTCCGCTTTTTACCAAATCTTTTTTACATATTAAACATCACATACTGTTCACGTGTTTGAACTTGCCACCCTTACCGCGTGACCTTAGTCTATTTTTCAAGTCCAGCGGTAGCGCCACCTTGCGGGACTTGAACTAGCGAATAGTTTATGATAAACTTGGAGATCCACGCAAAGGTTGTAATAAGAGATGACTAGAGAGATTGCCAGAGCCCGGGCTTTTCGTGCGACAAAATTTGAACGCACGGCTCCGAGCGAGTTCAGTTCTCCATATGTTTGCAAAAGGTAAAGGGTACGGACTGGAGTAAGAGTTATAAAAACCGCTACAAAAAAAGTCCCGAGTTAATTTTATATCTTTAAAGGAATATTACAAGATAAAATACAAGAATTACGAGATATAAAACTTAAAATTATCCGATTTTCGCAATTCGAACTTTGTTTTAATTGTTGCAAAATTTTTGAACACACGAAAAAATGTGATTTTCGTAAATTTGAATTTTTAGAAAGTTTCAATTTCGTTTGAGGGGATTAGCGCTCGGGCCTCAAGAAAGGGAAAACTGCACCGAGGCTTGAGAAATATCGGCTCAAAACTCGGGACATTTTTTGTAGCGGTTTTTATAACTCTTACTCCAGTCCGTGCCCTTTACCTTTTGCAAACATATGGAGAACTGAACTCGTTCGGAGCAGTCCGTTCAAATTTTGTCGCACGAAAACCCCGGGCTCTGGCAATCTCTCTAGTCATCTCTGTTATAATCTAGCCAAAACCAACAGTAGACTAATACTTCACAGCTTCGTTATAGGGATCTCTATATCGTCATAACGGTACCAACTCACTTTCGTACTATAACTATGTCTAACCTGAAGTACTAATCTACTATTGGTTTCTGCTAGTTTATAACCTCCCCGTGGAACTCCAAGTTTATCACAAATTATATTATTTAAATTGCGTTAAACACCCCTAAAACTCATATTACGCGTGTGCAATAACGTTTAATCTAGAACCTACAAAAAGTTTCAAGTGAAAAAATGCATTTACAGAAAAGATGGCATTAGGATCAAAATACTATCAATGGATTTCACTCTGTCAGATACGTATATTTCAATTATCTTCAAATAAATTAACTTTATGATTATAGAACATGATTCTTTGTTTTAAAATAAATTATTCTCTCTCTGTTATAGGTGATCCCATGAACTTGTCGTAAAAAAGAAATTTATAAACAGCAGACTTTACTGAATCAGCCTTATTTATCACTGTAAGTAATATACAGAAAAATAAAAATAAAATCCAAAACTTGTGTATATTATTTCTTCGAACTTAAACGATGAAAATACAACACTTTTACTAGCTTGTCACGTCACAAGAAAATTCTATTCTTGTATAACCTGTTCGCTGTATGCCTTCGTAAGTTCACGTTACCTTATACAAAACAAAACATGCTTTTCCCTTGGGAAAAGTTTCGTTACATCTGGAAACTTAGTATACTCAAAATTGGCAAAAACTTCTAAAGCACATGTCTTCTTAACTTATATAATAATTATAAATCGTGAAAAAACATTTTTCACATCACTAGCTTCTCACAGGAATTTCTTCCCTTTATAATATGACAGTTGCGTAACCTCCCAATAGAAGTTCTGTAAAACCTTTATTCGATAATTAAGCGAGGAAAATACAATAGGCACACTTTAAATCACTTGACTTCTAAATTTAATAATCATAAATCATAAATCTTGAATATTAAAACTGCAAAACTCACGTAAACTTATTTCACTTCACTATAAGCTTGTCACAGGAAAATTCGTTGAATTTTACCATCTACCCTGAACGTTATGAAATGGATACATTTATTATTTTTGTCATTTGAGTTCTTCCGGCATTTTTTATAAATGATTTATTAATCAAAGTCTATTCAAGCTTTCTTCAATCAAGTTTGATAATACATTACCATTAATAATAAGCAATGCATTTTTCATACGTAAGTGATAAATATTAATAGTGAGGTCGATAGAAATAGTCCAGTCAAATTAGATTTTGAGGTGACATTAATTCCGAAGTGAAAGGTTAAGGGCTTAAATTGTTCGGGGGAGTGCATATAATAATATAATAAGTTTGATAACAGTGAGTACCGCGGGCTTAATAAACAATTAACAATTTAAGTTGCATTTTTGCATTTTTTTTTAGATTTCGCGCTGCGTATTGAAAAGTATTGGCTATATCGAAAAATGTTTAAGACAAAAGTTGTTCCTTAGTAAATTCCCTACAAAAAACTCAGCGATAGCACCCCTCTATCTCCTTTAGTTTATTCGGAAATCGATAAAAGCGGCGAAATTGTTTAAAATCGACAATAGTTAATAACTTTTATAAAAATAAATATTTTACATTAATATTTCGTGAAAGTGCTGTACTCAATGATTCTAAGTAGCGGTTCAAATTTGAAGCCTCTATCTATAATAGAGTTTGTGCAATTAGTCGTAATATGTTGAATATTTTTACTTTTCATGGTACTGGCAAAACGTTAAAAATCGTTTACATTTGTGCCCACTATTTGCGAGCAATCTTAAAAAGTTATATTTTCAAAAACTTTTTGCGGAATTCCAAAATTTTAATTAGGGCAGCTCCAGCATGCATTTGTTTAAATAGTAATTAATTAATAATTGTACTGTATCCAACTTTAAAATTTGATCAAAATGTATTATAATGCATTGAAAAGCGGTGATTTTTCTCTAAATTTTAAGAAAAAAAATAATATGATACGCCACTTAGGGGCCGAGATACGTTTTTTTTTAATACGCTACTACTCCTTATATATACAACATATCGTAATGATTCAAATGTTGTTAGAAAGTAGAAGAGTTGTACTTTTCAAATCACTGCAAGTCGATACGCATCGAATTGAATGTGACTAGCAAATCAAGTGTTGATTAAAGGCGATACGCGCAACGGGGCCCGACGGCGTGCCGCGGCGTAGCCGGCCGCGGAGTGGGGATGGCCCCGCGCTCTTAGCCCGAAACTGAAAATCTTTTGTCAAATCGGAGCGCTCGGAAAAAAAGACGGTAAATTAGTCAAATATGATCGGATTGTGCTTTTTTTTTCTTAATTCGGGATAGCGTAGGTAAAAAATGCGATTGGTCGAATCAGATTTTTTGTTAACATTATTCATCGTATTATTATTGAAAGTACATTATTTAAGTATTCTTTTCTGTATACATTAATTTATATATTTGTTATTTTAATATGACCAGTCTGTAGAGAATGGTGTCTATGATTTTAGCCTATATACTTTTAAACAATCGATTCCTGCGGGAATATTGTTTAGTATTAACGAAAAGATGCAATTTTTCTGTTTTTTACTTTTATTTTGGAAACTAAGCGACCAATGCAAAATAATAAAGAGGGAAAAATTGTAGCTTACTGAATTCTGAAGCAAATGAGATATTAAACGCCCCTATCCGATCAATAGGCACGGAGGAAAACTCGGAAAACCGAGGGAAACAACGTAAAATCAATGTTTCTTTAAAAATCGCCAAGACGGCCATTTTTCAACTTTGAAGGTTGAAATTTAAAGTGAATGTATAGTTTCATATGCAATTTCATGTGGCAAAATATTGGTGCTCTACAACAATTACATTATGTGTAATTGTGATTTGAATTTTTGTTGTACTTTGTGAGTTCACTTTTGTCTGCACGGTCATGCAAAATTGGAAGGTCCTACTTAAAAATGCTCTACCTCTTATTTAATAAGTCCGATAAATTTCGCAGCATCCACACATTACACCTCAGTTTTTTTTTATTATTTTAACAAAGTTAATGAAAGAAAAATGAGTCTAACTGAGTTTCGCCACCTGTAATTAGTATCTAAAAATGTGGTAAAATTATTTTTATGGTATAAACGCCAAAATTAAAATTTTATTTCGTCAGACAAATTTGTATGACTTGCGGGCACTTTGGAAACTGCATTTTAATTTTGTCCGACGAAATACGAATTAAATACAAATATTTTAAAACGTTTTTGGATATCTGAGGTGAATGGCGAAACTCTATTAAAAGTTTTTTGAGGTAGGTGGCGTGATGATCGCACGGTGGAGCACTTTTAAATTTGGAAAATGGCGTTGAAAAGTTGACAGTTATTAATTCCAACGTATTAATTAATTTTTCGAAAAACAGATTGTAAATACACGACAAACGTACTTGAACATGAGCGAAAACGGGCTTGCATATCTATATATACACCGCTACCGCGCTTTCGGCTGTTTTCGCTTATGGTGGTATTAAAATAACAAATATATAAGTTAATGTATACAGAAAAGAATACTTACATAATGTACTTTCAATAATAATACGATGAATAATGTTAACAAAAAATCTGATTCGACCAATCGCAATTTTTACCTACGCTGTCCCAAATTAAGAAAAAAAGAGCACAATCGGATCATATTTGATCCGATCGGCCGTCGGGCCCCGTTGCGCGCATCGCCTTTAATCAACACTCGATTTGTTAGTCACATTCAATTCGATGCGTATCGACTTGCAGTGATTTGAAAAGTACAACTCTCCTACTTTCTAACAACATTTGAATCATTACGATATGTTGTATATATAAGGAGTAGTAGCGTATTAAAAAAAAAACGTATCTCAGCCCCTAAGTGGCGTATCATATTATTTTTTTTATTAAAATTTAGAGAAAAATCACCGCTTTTCAATGCATTATAATACATTTTGATCAAATTTTAAAGTTGGATACAGTACAATTATTAATTAATTACTATTTAAACAAATGCATGCTGGAGCTGCCCTAATTAAAATTTTGGAATTCCGCAAAAAGTTTTTGAAAATATAACTCTTTAAGATTGCTCACAAATAGTGGGCCAAATGTAAACGATTTTTAACGTTTTGCCAGTACCATGAAAAATAAAAATATTCAACATATTGTGACTAATTGCACAAAAACTATTATAGATAGAGGCTTCAAATTTTAACCGCTACTTAGAATCATTGAGTACAGAACTTTCACGAAATATTAATGTAAAATATTTATTTTTATGAAAGTTATTAACTATTGTCGATTTTAAACAATTTCGCCGTTTTTATCGATTTCCGGATAAACTAAAGGAGATAGAGGGGTGCTATCGCTGAGTTTTTTGTAGGGAATTTACTAAGGAACAACTTTTGTCTTAAACATTTTTCGATATAGCCAATACTTTTCAATACGCAGCGCGAAATCTAAAAAAAAAATGCAAAAATGCAACTTAAATTGTTAATTGTTTATTAAGCCCGCGGTACTCACTGTTATCAAACTTATTATATTATTATATGCACTCCCCCGAACATTTTAAGCCCTTAACCTTTCACTTGGGAATTAATGTCAAAAACTCATGGTTTTCGAGCTAATTTGACTGGACTAAAAGTATTATCTTGACTGAAAATACTTCACTAAATTCACGTCGTCACAGGAACCTTATTTTTGCTGGTCTAAACGTGATAGATATTCCATCTGTTCTTATCAATCGAGTTCTTCCAGCATTTCTGATAAATAAATTATGAATACCTAACCATAATAAATGTTACGTCAGAAACACTTTGTAAACATAAAATTTGATTACACTGATTAAAAGTTGTTACAATTCATATATTGACTGATCCATTATTAAATGGATATATTTATTATTCTTGAGAATTGAGTTCTTCCAGCATGTCTTATATATTATTCTTGAATCAAAATAGTTTTTCACTTCATTAATTCCACTTCGTCACAGGAACTTTCTTTTTGCTGGTCTAAACTTGAAATATCAAGCTATCGTCTAGTATATGACATTATAAACTTTCTTGACTCAAAATTCACTTTGACTCTCATTTTGACAGATAATCCAGCTATTGTCATACTTTCTTGACTCAAAGTACTGTTTTAATTTCACTGCGTCACAGGAACCTCGTTTTGGCTGGTCAATTATCAATTATTGTCTGTTATAAATATTTCCCAATAAATACATGTGAGACCGATAGAAAATATTACACATTTTTTGTTTTTTAAGATCACATACAGAAACCTTTTCATTTTTTTTTTCAATATTCACCAATGATGTTTGGCGTATATCCTCATATAAGAAACTTGTAAAAATCTAAGAAAATAAAAGATAACATTTAATCAAAGAAGAAGTTTACAAAACCCAAGTCTTTGATTATTTTGTTACGTCTTCAACTCATGGATATTAAGACCATTAAAGAAAATTTTCATACTATTTAATTGTTAATTATATAAAGTTATATAACTTTATGACCTAATGACTTTAATTTATATTATGCATTAGCAAAAATATGCAAAGATATACATATTCGCCTTTTACACTTTACATTAATGACTCTAATTATTATAATCAGAAATTATGCAAAATCAATATAAAAACTTACGCTTGCTCTATTCCAATTGTTGGTTTAAACTTAATAGATTTGTCAGCTATTTCCTAGTTTTTTAATGAATAGAATCTGAATTGTCGGGCAAAAGCCTGTGTTAATAGGCGTTTGCTGGTTGGGATTTCTTCGGGAAAAAACGGCGGGAACGGGATCTTGAAATGAACAACACTTCGGTTGAGCGAAATAAGTAAACGTTTATTTCGCTCGACGTGAGAGGGGAAAGCCTTTCGACATAAAACCCCTCTCGAAACTTACACGCTGCGGAACGAGAAAAGAAGTGTGGACGTGTGTGTACGTGTATACGACACGATCTCACGACGAGATCGTGGTGCACCAGAGTGCTACGAAAGGAACGGCGGTCTCTCGGCGAGACCGCAATGCACTAGAATGCAGCGCAGGGTCTGCGTCCAGAACCCAGCGAACAAGAGGAATTGTGTGGCTTGTTTCGCGCCGCACACTGCGGATGAACGCGCGCGAATCCGCACGCGAGTAGGTCGCGAAGACACACGAGACGAGACAGAGATAAAGAGAAGAAATCGAGAGGGAAGATCTAAAACGACTGAGATCGCGTTAGTTTCAAGGAGAGAAAGAGAGAGAGAGAGAGAGAAAAAGCTCCAACACAATAGCGCGGCACAAGACGATGACGACGACGACGGTAACGAGTTTACGTGGTTGGAACGAATTCCCTTTGTCTTGGAGCGAGGCTTGCAACTTACGTAGTCGCTAGCTTGGAAGCTCAAGACGGACTGGACGAGACGAGCGCGCGCGCTGATAGCGTCGCCACGAGGTCGACGGCGCCGCAGCGCATGCGCAGTGTACGTGTCTCCGCTCGCTCACGCCGCGCGCACAAGATGGAGCCTCATGCCCCACGACATGCCGTTTTCCGACGGAACAGGCTCCCCCCGTTGCGAGGAACGAGCAATTGGAATGTGTGTATGTGTATGTGTGCGTGGATGTACGTGTACCCTAATTACAATCAACTAATTAGTCTTCGGACGATGAAACTGGAAGTGGACAGAGTTGGGTGATGTTGCGCTTCAACACCCCCTTCGCTGTTCTGACGGTGGCGACCCTAACAAGGCCGTCGTCCCCAGGGTGCACCTCGACGACGACTCCTAGCTGCCAGCTAGTGCACGGCTGATTTCGATCCATGAGGAGGACAACCCGTCCGATCCTCATCTCGTCGGTGGAGTTGAGCCACTTTTGGCGAGTCTGGAGCTCGTGGAGATATTCCAGATGCCAGCGGTTCCAGAAGTCATCTCGGGCCCTGGTGATGACTCTCCAGGCGGAGCGATGATCAGCTGGAACAGTAGGTGAATCAATATTTGGAAGAGAACGAATGGGTTTGCCTATCAGGACATGCGCTGGTGTTAACGCGATGGGGTCGTTGGGATCGGAGGAAATCGACCAAAGCGGACGGGAATTGAGGATTCCCTCGATCTCGATGGAGAGCGTGTTAAGCTCTTCGAACGTGAGCAACTTACCGTTGAGAACTCTGAGGAGGTGGTGCTTCTACGATTTCACCGCGGCCTCCGAGAGACCGCCAAAGTGTGGAGACAACGGTGGATTAAAATGCCACTGAACGTTGAGAGATAACGAGAATGGTTCGATCCGGGATCGGAATGCCTTCGACTGGAGGAAAGTCGAGATTTCGAGGAGCCTATTGTTAGCGCCCACGAAGTTTGTTCCGTTGTCGGAGTAGATGTGGGCAGGAATGCCCTTACGCCCTATGAAACGCTTGAAAGCCGCGAGAAACGCGTCGGTCGTCAATTCGCTGACGATTTCGATGTTCACGGCCTTAGTCGCCATGCACACAAAAACGCACCCATACGCCTTGAGTGTCGTTCGGTTACGATGTTTCTTCTCCTTGATGAGAATGAGACCTACATAATCTACGCTTACGTGCGAAAACGCTCCGGATTCTACAACGCGCGCAGGTGGCAACGCAGCCATCTTACAATGAGGGGGATCGGGTTTGTGTCTTACGCAAGTGACACATCTGCGAATTACGCATCGAACTTGACTCTTCCCGTCGAGCAGCCAGAAACGCTGCCTCAGCGAGAAGAGAGTACCTTGGGTGCCGGAGTGAAGATTATCTTCATGGGCTGTGTGGATGATCAGACTCGTGATTGGATGAGAAGAAGGTAATAGGATCGGGTGTTTGCTCGCGATGGGGATGTCCGCGTGTTTGAGGCGACCCCCAACGCGAACAAAACCATCGGCGCCCAAACACGGATCGAGAGCAGCGATCTTCTTGCTCTTTACCTCTTTCTTCTGGGTCAGACAGGTAATGACGTCGGTGAACGCCTCCTGCTGAATCGACTTGAAGACACGAACTTCGGTGGCGGCCTTCTCCTGGACGGAGATGTAGCTGCTTCGGCGTGATCTGGCAGATGGAAGCCAACGCAAACAAAGCGAAAGGACTCGAAGCCACTTCTGGTAACACGAGAACTGCGAGAGGATCGTACCGTCGGACTCGGATTGAGTAAGAAGACAAAGCCCCTTTCTCAATCCGGGTAGTTGGACGGGTGAGACGATGTTCGCTGGCCAGCGAGTTTCCGATTTTTGCAGCCAGGATGGTCCGGCAAACCATAGCTGATTTTGCAGAAATTCAGCCGGAAGCTGACCTCGAGATAACGCATCGGCGGGATTGTCCTTGGTGGGGACGTAACGCCAGACGACCTGATCGCCTAATCCCTGGATCTCACGAACGCGATTTGCCTCGAAAGGCTTCAAAACCTGTGGAGGTTTCTGGAGCCAATGAAGCACGATGGTGGAGTTGCACCAGAAGATGATGCGATTAACGGTGAAACTAAACGCTGGGAGTGTCTCTTGAAGAAGACGAGACAGAGTCAACATGCCGCACAGCTCGAGTTTGGGAATCGTCTGCTCCTTCAACGAAGCAACCTTGGACTTGGAACAAACTAACCTAACGGCGACCTTGCCGTGTTTGTCGACCGACCTAATGTACAGACACGCGCCGTACCCTTTCTGGCTTGTGTCGCTGAAGCCGTGGATCTCGATACGCTGGGGGTTACCTATGACTACGTGACGTTTAGCCGAAATTTTGGAGAGCAGAGGCAGCTGTCCGGCGAAGCTACTCCAAAGCGAGTGCAAACTCTGCGGCACTGACTCATCCCACCCTATCTTTGCCCTCCAGCATTCCTGCATCCCCACATAAAGGACTACGGGTCCGACTAAGCTTATGGGGTCGAAAATCCTCGCAATCTCGGACAAAATCACGCGCTTTGTCTCGAGTTTCGGATTTTTGATCGCGCCTACAGAGATTCCTAATTCGTCGCGTTTGGAAGCCCAGTAAACTCCCAAAGTCTTCAGGACTGGCTCGGTTTCGGAGTCGCCGGCCAGATTCAGCACCTTCTCGTCGAGGTTGTCGAGCGCATGACCGTGGTTGGAGGCCCATTGCCTGATGTTGAATCCACCACATTTCAATGCCGCGATTATTTCATCGCGTGCTCTGAGGATGTCCTCTAGGGAGTCAGAACCCGTGAGGAGATCGTCGACGTAGAGATCTCGCTTCAGAATCTGAGCGGCTCGAGGATATCGCAAGCCTTCGTCATCAGCGAGTTGATGAATCGTACGAATAGCGAGATAAGGAGCGGCGGAGACACCGAACGTGATGGTGTTCAGTTCGAAAACTTGAGGTTTCCCATCGAGATACCACAAGACACGTTGGTATCTTCGATCATCGGGATGGACGAGAATCTGCCAGTACATCTTCTCTATATCGGCAGTGAGGACATATCGGTGTGATCTGAATCTAACGAGATGTGTGTAGAGTTTGTCTTGTATCGTGGGTCCAACGTGGAGAGTGTCGTTAAGCGACACTGCCTTAGCGGTCTTGGTGGATGCGTCGAATACCACACGCACCTTGGTCGTGGAACTGTGAGGTTTCACAACCCCGTGGTGTGGTAGGTAGTAACCAGTGTCAGTCTCGTCAGTAACGGGCATCATGTGTCCTAACTCGACGTACTCGTTGAGTACACGAGAGTATTTGTGTTTTAGGTCGTGTGAGCGGCCGAGCTTCTGCTCTAGGCTTTGAAACCGCTTCAGGGCTTGCGCCCTGGACTCTCCCAAGTCGGGTCTCGCTACCTGAAACGGTAACCGGACCATGTATCGACCATCAGACTGACGTGCGGTGTTCTCCTCATATAACCGTTCGCACGCCAGTCGATCGTCTGTTTGTGCGTGTGAACCAGATACGTCCTCGATTTCCCAGAACCTATCGATCTGCCTTTCTAGACGAGTTAAGTGGCATAAAGCCGTGGAAGGTCGATCCGTGTCGATTCCGCCTACTATGATCCAACCTAACTGGGTTTTCTGGAGATATAGTTCCGAACCGTCCTGAGACAGATCGATTTGTCCTACTGAGAGCATGGACATCGTTGCTCCCGAACCAATCAACATGTCGATCGGTCTCGGGCGGTGGAACTCGGGGTCGGCTAGACGGACATTCTTGGGGAGTTTCACCACCTCGCGTGGAAACGGCTCCTCTGGAATGAAACGAGCGATCTGGGGAACGACGAAGAATGCTAACTCCTTCTGGAAACCGGAATGCATCGACTTGAAACGAACGTCTACACACCTATCCACCCTAGTGTTGATTCCGTTGATCGCCCCGATGGGCACGGAACACGCCTTGGAAGGCAATCGGAGTTTATTGGCCAATTCCATGGTAATGAAATTGGCCGTCGCACACGTGTCGAGAAGCGTCCGAGCTTCGATGGAAACGCCGTGAGCACCTATGGCTTGAACCATAGCACTCATCATGAGCTGAGATTGGAGAGCCCTAGTCAACGTGGTATAAACCCCTACGCCTAGTCACACCTTCTTCTCGGTGTTGGAGTCCTTGCTGGAATTACCTCCCTTCTTATCGTTCTGTAGAAGAGCGTTATGCGCCTTTCCACACACCTTACACCTACGACCCTTGCATTCATCCGAATGACTAAGCAAGCAAACCGCACACAGCTTCTTAGCCTTCACCGCCTCCCAACGCTTGGCGAGACTCAGCTTCGCAAAGCTTGAGCAACGATAGATCGAGTGATCACCCTGACAGTGATTGCACGAGAACGTTTTCGTCGTCACGAAAACGCGCGCCGGATGTGAGGTCTTCTTGACCTTACCACCCTTACGAGAGTCCTGTGAAGCAGGACGTTTCCCTGATGTCTTGGACGACTTGACAACTCTCTCGTCCTCCTCTGCTCGCAGGCGACTGCTGAAGTTCTCGATGAATCTATAAAAGAGGTCGAGAGTAGGAACGTCATCGAGAGAAAGCGATTTGTTCCACTTGGATCGAACCTCGGAAGGCAAGCTTCTTTCCAACGAACGAATCGCCACGTAATCGGAGTTCTCGTGCTCTAACGCCTTCAACCTAACCATATGTTGACGAACGGTGTTAACCATCGCATCCAACGCAGAAGAAGTCGTCTCCTTTATCTCTGGATAACGATGGATCGCGTCGATGTGGGTGGCGATCAGCGGACGCTTGTGCCCGTAGGCGGCAATCAGCAGATCCCACGCACTCTGGAAACTCCCCTTCTCTGCCACCAAGTGTACGATCTTGCCTGCCGCTTCACCTACTAACGACTGCTTGAGGTAGTGGAATTTCACCCTATCATCCTCTACGTTCCTAACGACATTCTCGAAATTCGCCCTAAACGCCAACCAATCTTGCTGACGACCGTCGAATTTCGGCAGACTAGCTGGAGGTAACTGAAGCGTTTGCTGCATCTCGAGGAAGGTGGATTGACCGAACGGCCCACCGATGCTACTCCTCTCTAACCTTCCTTCCTGCTTCTGCAAGGCGGATTCCTTATCGGACACAGCAGCTTGATACCGGTGATAGCGAGATTCTATCTCCTCGAGGTGTTCGGCTCGCCTCTCCCTTCCCGGTACGGAACTCAAAAGGTAATAATTACCACTGAGTTTGCTAAGGTATTGACCTATGCTATCAATCCTACTTCGCAATTCGCTTACTCGGACGTCCTCATTCTTTAGGTCATCCGAGAACCGACCTAGCTTGTAGAGAAGATCCTCTGCCCTAACCATGAACTCGCGTTCACGTCTGGATTCGTCATCGCGCATGCGACTCTGGCGATCACCGTTGTTGCGCTCGTAATCCTCCGGTTCGCTCCGGTCCCCGTGGTCGCTCATGTTTGAGCTGGGAATCGAAGTCGATCGTGTACGAAGAGATGCTTGTTGAATCTAAGCTCGTGACTCGAATGACCGCAATGGTCCAAATACGCGAACTACAAGCACGCACGCCGCGACCACCGTCTAAATCTAACGAGCAATCAAGCGCGCGAACCGTATACACGAGCGCCGCTTCGGTACGATCGAATTCGGAGGATGGAGGAACCAACGTCGCGCGGGGCGCGTGGCGCCTTATTCGAATCGCGCAAGTTCGCCGAAGCGAATTGTTAACGCACGAGGTGCACAAGAAATACCGATGAAGTACTCCGGCCTCCGGACCGAGAAAACCACACAATAGGAAAGAAGTCCACCTTCAACCCAGTTGTACCACTCAATCGGCCACGACCAGGCACCCCTCGGATCTCCCGAGCCTCGCGTACGCGGACTAATGCGTTCAACGAACGCTGCGTTCTCAAGAGAACGTCCGCTGTAAGCGCCCACAGGAAGACGCGCCGATGAGTGCCGACTTCGGAAAGCCACACGCACCGAACCGTCCCCGGACAACGCGCACAAGCAGAAGGTCCTCGAAAGCCGCACGCAATGAAGCGTCTGAAATAGACGCTCGATAAAAATTATCGTCTTCGAAAAGACGAACGCTGGGACACGTCTATGATAAAGACGTGTGTACGCTGCAATGACACGCAGGATCTAATCTCCATGCGTCAACGAAGGAGACGCGCGCAACTCGACTCGTCTTCTAAAAAACGCACGGACGAAAGCGTCTGCGAGAGAGACGCGGATGAAGCAATTCGCCCTGAAAGAATGTACGCGAAAAACGTCTGAGAGAAAGAGAGCCGCGGGTATGCAAGCGTCTATGAGGGAGATGCACGGGAGGAAAGGCCAACGAGAAAGACGCGCGTACTGCAATTCGTCTTCAAAAGACATAAGCACGAAAGCGTCAGCGAGGAAGATCACGAGATCGAAACCCGCTCGAAAAGACGTATCAACGAACGTCCCCGAGCAAGCACGAGCGCGCGAGAAAGAAACGCCTTTGAAAGCGTAAACAACGCCTTGGAGCGAGCGCCCGCCGATTCCGAGAATCGAGGCGTCGAACTGCACGCTGTGCGCGTGTCGCCCCGGTACACGCGCACGAACTAAATGTCGCGAAATGAAAAAACAAAGGGAGATGATGCAACTTAGCTTTTTTCGAAGCGAAGTCCTTGGAGATTGGCAGCTAGGCGGAGGTGACCCTGGGCGGCGAGGTTGAGAGACGACGACGATGACGCAACTGCAGCTTCTCCTAGTCCACACCTCACAGGAAGCACCATGAATTGTCGGGCAAAAGCCTGTGTTAAGGGGTTATGCCTGAGTTAAACCTAAAAAAAACAAATTATTAGTTATTAGGCAAAAAAAAATTATTTATAAGTAATATTTAAAAAATTCTTTTTCTTACTTAAAGTATACATATTAATTGTAATTTTACATATTTTTAAACAATTATATATCTATACTTACTTTACAAACAATTCCATGTGTGAAGTATTAAATTTGATCAGATTTTTCCCTTTGCCGTATGAATTCTCAGCATCCGGGTGATGAATGTAGACCAAACTGGATGGAAAATCTTCAAATGTGATTCTCCTCAGCTTGAACGCAGGGAATTACTGAAAAATAAAAACTTTAAATTTTAGCAACGCATAAGTTATAATATAAGTAATTATAGTGAATGTTACGTATGTTTACATACACAACATTCACATTAAACTTATCTTTCCAAATTCTGCTCTATTCAAGCAGTGAAGAAGGCTTTCCTGGAGTTCTCCAAAAAATTTCAGCCTGATTGGACTTATGGTTCTTGAGAAATCCTGCGGTAACTGACCTGAAATCCTAAAAATTCAAAACTTGAGAAAAAGGCATTTAAAGTTTTCTTGAACATTAAATGATAAAAAATTTACTTACAATTTTTCTTTATACCTGGGCCTTTTTTAAATGAATGATAAGCGTATCCTGGTCATCTTTGTAAATGTTGAGGATGGTCATATACTTTATTCGTGTCCAGTTATCTGAAAGAAAATAAAATGAAAAATCATAAAAAAATGTAATTTTTCTAAATTTGAAACATTTTTATAATTAAGTTATAAAAATGCTTTTATTGTTAAAAAATAAGTTTATATACTTACATATGATGAACAGAAGAGTAGCACTACCATTATGTGTCAAGTTGAAGGTTAGAAAAAATAATCCAGATGAGCTGATGGAAGGGAAGCAGAAAGCAAACAGACAACTCTAATCAGCTGTTTAGCTTGCTCTCTCTCTCTTTCTCTCTCTCTCTCTCTCTCTCTCTCTGACCTATTTCCATTCCAGCTGTAGAGACTGCTTACAAAGCTGATGCTGTGTGTGTGATGTGAAGTATTGCAAATTGAAAATTGTTTGATTTTAAAATTAAAGAAAAAATGAAACAAAAAATTTTAAAAAAAGGAAAAAAGGTAAAAAATTATAAAAATGTTTTCAGTGTGTGTTTTGTGATTTATGTTTTATGTTCACTTGTGAGGTTATGTATGGTGTGTGAGTATTTTGTGTAATGTTTAAAAAGCTTCAGCTTTATAAGAGTCGTCATCCTGATGACTTCTCTTCCTTCTAGCTCGACGTGCTTCTAGTGTGGACTCCAGTTCTCTTCTATCTGACAAGAGAAGCCGCTCTTTATCCAGAGTCTTGGCCCAATTCATTGCAGAGGATCCTGGTTTGACGCTAAAGTTCTTCATGACCCGAAGCATTCCTGCTTTGCCTTTATTGAAGCAAGTGACTGCAATGCATCTTTCAAGTTCTGATTAATTTTGTCAAAATTGCTATGAACAATTGGAGTAGGAAAATCCATTACTCCACATAAAGTGTTCAAACCAGCGTGTCCATGACCAAGAATTCTCATGGCTAGAACTGCACATCTGTTCACTTCATAAGCGTTAGTCTGTTTTCCAATTTTTCTGCTGGAGTCAACCAAAGCAACTGCATTACACGAAGTACACGTGATGGCGAACTTGCTACCAAGACCTCGTACATCAACTTCATCAAATTTAACACATCCACCACAAGCTTTACAAGCCTGAAGTACCTGATGAAGCTTGCACAGCAGATCTTGGACTCCGTGCCCTGGATGTCGAAGGAACTGTATGAGGCGTAGGTGCTGAAGTGATTGCTGTTGCTCGCTCTGGTTGTTGTAATGATGTTGGTGTCGATGCTGATGCTGAAAATTCCTCTTGTAGTTTCAGATTAAAAATCATTGATCTTCTCTTTCTTCATCCAAATCTTGTTTTTCTATCAGATGATCCTGGAACTCTATTTCTTGAGTTTGGACTCACCTTGGTCACAAATTTTATACTTGTGCACTATACTTCTTAACCACAAATGCTATGAATATTATAAAATTAATTATTTAATAATATTTAGCAGTGCAGAATAAAAGTAGGTATCAAAATTCAAAGCAAGTGTTATTGCTCGTGAATCCTGAACTGTATGGTAAAACAGGTATCTAGATGAATAGCCCTTTCGAAAGAATATTGCACGACCCAGTCGGTAAGCGCCAAATTCAAAATTCGTTAATTTCATAACTTTATTTCTTAACGAATATTTATGTCTAATTGGTTTTTTACAAAGGATAATATATAATAACATGTTTTTTTTTTATAAATTTTCAGTATAAATAAACAGAAAAGAGTAAATATGAGAATGAGCAACTTTGCAAATTTTTAATATTGCATAGTTTTGCTCATTTTATTAATATCTTTTAACGAATTTTTAATGCATAATAGACATTTTTATTGTATTTTACACACAAATATCATAAATATATCATGTATAAGAAGCGTTAAAAGCGCAAAAAATAATCATGTTCAGTTACATAGCATTGACAAAAAAAAAGGTGGAAATTACGGTTTTTTTAAAATAAGCTATTCGCATGCCTTCGGTTTTTAGTCTGTAACTTTCTAACAAAATTTTTTTTTGGTAAAGGGACTTCAACATCGTATTCTACAGATAATTTCCTATGAAAAAAGTCAATAAAAAAATAATCGATTTTTTGAAGGTTTTAACTCAGGCATAACCCCTTAATAGGCGTTTGCTGGTTGGGATTTCTTCGGGAAAAAACGGCGGGAACGGGAACTTGAAATGAACAACACTTCGGTTGAGCGAAATAAGTAAACGTTTATTTCGCTCGACGTGAAAGGGGAAAGCCTTTCGGCATAAAACCCCTCTCGAAACTTACACGCTGCGGAACGAGAAAAGAAGTGTGGACATGTGTGTACGTGTATACGACACGATCTCACGACGAGATCGTGGTTTACCAGAGTGCTACGAAAGGAACGGCGGTCTCTCGGCGAGATCGCAATGCACTAGAGTGAAACCAAACGAACGGCGGTCTCTCGGCGAGACCGCAATGCACTAGAATGCAGCGCCGGGTCTGCGTCCAAAACCCGGCGAACAAGAGGAAGTGTGTGGCTTGTTTCGCGCCGCACACTCCGGACGAACGCGCGCGAATCCGCACGCGAGTAGATCGCGGAAGACACACGAGACGAGAGAGAGATAAAGAGAAGAAATCGAGAGAGAAGATCTAAAACGACTGAGATCGCGTTAGTATCAAGGAGAGAAAGAGAGAGAGAGAGAGAGAGAGAGAGAGAGAGAGAGACAATAGCGCGGCACAAGACGGTGACGACGACGACGGTAACGAGTTTACGTGGTTGGAACGAATTCCCTTTGTCTTGGAGCGAGGCTTGCAACTTACGTAGTCGCTAGCTTGGAAGCTCAAGACGGACTGGACGAGACGAGCGCGCGCGCTGATAGCGTCGCCACGAGGTCGACGGCGCCGCAGCGCATGCGCAGTGTACGTGTCTCCGCTCGCTCGCACCGCGCGCACAAGATGGAGCCTCATGCCCCACGACATGCTGTTTTCCGACGTAACAGAATCAGTGAGGCCGATAGAATAGTTCAATATTCACATACAGAAACCTTTTCATTTTTCCATGTATTACTAAATTTTTCAATATTCGATCCAGGAGTATAACCTCCCATGAGACATAATAACTTATAAAAATCTGAAAAAATGAAAGATATAGCATTTAAACAAAGAATAAGTTCATAAAATCTAGATATATGTATGATATATTTAAATGTAATATAAAACCATATACTTATCGGATTGTGTTCTCGTAATTCATAACATTGTAAAGACACAAAAGTATTAATTATATTTGGCACTGTTTTAAAATCTGTATTTATGTTATCATTATTTAACACTATTTAGCAATATATATATATATATATATATATATATATCAATTCAAAAAATCTGAAAAAATTTGGAGTAACTCGTGGCAACCTCTAGAACAAATTCCCCGAGTTATAGTGAGGTCTATTTTTCGGCCGGTCGATCTCACAGAGAATCATCTATATATATATATATCTCAAGGGGCGCGGTAGCGCCACGATGGCAAGTATAAGGTACGTCAGTACGTACGCTGCCGTCGGGCGCAAGCCAGACCCTATATATCAAGGGGCGCGGTAGCGCCTCGATGGCAAGTATAAGGTACGTCAGTACATACGCCGCCGTCGGGCGCTATAGCCAGACCCTATATACGTCTCATAAGCCCTGTTGGAGATGTGACATTCGGTTTTCTTCGCATTAAGAGCTTTGTTTCTCACTTATGAGCACTCAAATGAAAGCTTGGAATAAAACTAGCAAAATCACTTCAGGATCATATACTGTACATGTAATAGAACGGTATGATGTTCTTACATGACATTATCACAGGACAAATGTGCCCATAATATGTAGTAATATCATATTTGTTTAAAATTATTATGTATAAATTTAACAAGATTGTTTCGCATCATGAAAACTTTTTCATTTATTTATGGAAGCTACGAGCGGATGTACAATTTACTCTACTTAGTAATTCAGTAATTGTATTGCTATCCTTATTTCATTAAAAATCTATGTCCAGGACGATTATATACAATTATATGAGATTTAAATTCTGTTGATTTACATACATTTAAAAAAAACAGGAACAAATATCATGTAGAACGCAATTTTTTGACGGAAAAACTTGCCGCCCCGTCCTATCATTGATAATCGATGAACCACTAAATGTCAGTGTAATTAACAATATCATAAAATTTTTAATATAGTTAATTTATCGTCCTATTATCCTATAATGGGTACTACTCAAATTATTATATTAAACTGTGAGACCAATGGCCTCAAATAATAATAAACAATGGAATTTCATTTTTTAATTAAGTCAAGATTTTAATTAAGTAAAGATTTAAAACTAAAAGCTGTAAACTACATAAATATTCATTTAAAATTTTTAAACTTGATTTATTTTCCAACTTGAGTCATAGAAATTTATTTTATAACATTTTTTTAATATGTAATAATAGTCACAATTATTTTTAATCAACTTCCTGCAATCTTCCGATAATACTAACAGAGGTTTGTAAAACATACAAACAAATAACCAAAAATTGAGCTTAGAATGATTGCAAGATTAAGTTTGAATTCTTCAAAAATTGGTTAAGGACAGTAATCAATACATATAGAATGAAAAATTGATTCAGAGATTTTTTAACGGTGTTTCATTAACAAGTTAATTTGGTTAACCATGCATAATTTAAAGATGGTATACATCGTTATCTACGATAGGACGGGGCGGCAAGTTTTTCCGTCAAAAAATTGCGTTGTACATGATAGAATTTGTTCCTGTTTTTTTTAAATGTATGTAAATCAACAAAATTTAAATCTCATATATAATTGTATATAATCGTCCTGGACATAGATTTTTAATGAAGTAAGGATAGCAATACAATTACTGAATTACTAAGTAGAGTAGATTGTACATCCGCTCGTAGCTTCCATAAATAAATGAAAAAGTTATCATGATGCGAAACAATCTTGTTAAATTTATACATAATAATTTTAAACAAACATGATATTACTACATATTATGGGCACATTTGTCATGTGATAATGTCATGTAAGAACATCATACCATTCTATTACATGTACAGAATGTGGCAGCAGTCGCAATTATTCAAAGTTTTAATTGTACCCGACTGTACCTTTTCACAGGCTATCCACCTGTTCACATGCTGCAATTTGATTGAGTGTTTACATGAACACATATATTTATAATCCTTCCTCAATTTAATCGGTTATTTATTTATTTGAAAACAATTACTTTTTATAACATAAAACTTGCCAATTTATTTATTGATATCATAATCTTTTCTTAAAATTAAAATGAGAATTTATGTCAAATCGAAGGTATAGATAATCGAAGGAGAAGTGACACTAAAGAAATGGTAATCTGTCCAACAGACCCTTAACGCGAAGATGGTTACACGTTCCTATTTTCATACATGAGAGTTTCGGATTTTTTAGCTTAATGCATAAGCATCATGATTTGAGTGGTTGTGATTAACTCATTGAATAGGTAAAAGAAGACATTCACTCTAACATAATTATTTGTTTTCCAACTTGATCTATAAGTATCACATATTCTTCCAGTATTTGTGTTCGATCACTTATTCACAAGAGGAAGGAAGATATATTATTTGTTGATCTGACGATTATAATATCAACACGTCTTAAAAGTATGCAGTAAAGCTACTAATATTTTGTCTATGTAAGTGTTATCAAGATCTTTAATTTCCATAATTAAATAAATGTATAGAATACAGCATTTATAATTTCGACTACATAAGAGTTGTCGAAGTTTGAAAATTAAAGTTGAATTTTAGAGTAAGCTCTAAGAATTTTTATTTTATCTGTATGAATCTTAATAAAAGTTTTGTTTTGTCTGCATAAGTGGTATTAAGCGTTTTTTTACTGTAAGGTTATCAAGAGTTTTAAAATTAATCTTTAATTTTTACATGAAGAAACGACCTTATACTTGCCAGCCTTTTACCTTGGAAAGGTACTTTAAATTAGCCCTGTTGAAAACTCGACATACAGTTATCTTCGCATTAACAGCTTTGTTTGTTGCATATGAGCACCCAGATGAAAGCTTGCGACAAAACTAACAAAATGACATCGGGGTCGTATTTTGTGAAATTGCTTCTATCAAAAGTTATTGCGAAGTGAAAGTTCGGGATCACGAATTCTCTTATACGAAAATTCTTCTCCCTGAGAAATTATTCTCCACTGAAATACGTCATCGTGACGTCAGTCTACCTCTACGTATACTATTGTATGTTGAGTGTATGTATATATAGTTTATAATATAGTTTATATATGTGTGCAGACGAGACGAGCAGACGTATCTATATTTTACAATAGAATAACACATGCATTGTTAATAATATATAAATAAATAAGTACTTTCATTCTTTCTTTCTTAATAAATATACGATTATGATGATACAATAATAATCTAGTGAAGTGATATTATTTTCAAAAAAATCTGCAAATATGCAAAAGTGTGTTTGAAGAAAAATGTCAGATTTTAAAACTGTCAGATATAATTAAGACGTCTGACAAACATGACTAATAAGCTAAAATTAGATAAGTATTTAGTTTTTAGTTTTTTATAAACATACAATATAATGAAATATTTTTTGAACTGATTCTTTTTTAAAATGTTCTCTTTTATTTTTCAGGTTGGAAGGCATACGACTACCGTATTATAGGAAATATATAAGAGATTATAGAAAAGAATTTTCTTGTGATGTGACAAGCTAGTGTAGTGTTAAGAATGTGTCTACGAAAATTTCTACGGTTGTTGATATAGCTATTCAATATTCTTAAATTTTTTCTGTTGTTTCGTGAGAGGTTACAACTCTCAGGCTGTATAAGTATATTGAAAGGAATCCGTGTGACAAGCTAGTGAAAGTGTTGTATTTTCATCGCTGAAGTATCGAAGAAAGTTTCTACAAAATTTGCAGTCCATCTGGTCATTACAAATTATCAAGTTCTTTGGACTTCTAGAAGAATAGCTGCCATAAGCGCAAGTATCTTGTAAGTATAAATAATACACACAAGTTTTTAGATTTTATACTGTATATTTTTTAAAAATTATACATTAATTCTGTGGATTTACTCCTTGTGGAGGATCCTCTCCTTCTGGAGCATCTTTTCCGTGAAACACTTCTCGTGTTCTTTGCTTGTATACAATACATGAAAGATTCATGAACTGATTCTTTGTTAAAATATATCCTTTTATTTTTCAGGTTTTTTTACTATTAGATTATATAAAGAAATAACTATTCTGTGATGTGACAGCTAGTAAAGTGTTAAGAATTCATCTTTCAAGAAAGTTTCTACGTTGTTGAATTGAATATGCAACATTTTCTATCGTCTCCTGGGTTCACCTTTCAAGCAAGTTTCTACATTCTTGAAGTGGATATGTAATTTTTTCTTTCGTCTCCTGGGAGGTAGAATCTCAGGCTATTCGTCGAAAGGGATCCTGATGAGAAGCTAGTGAAAGTGTTGTATTTTCATCGTCCAAGAATCAAAGAAAATTTATACAGAATTTCCAGTTTATATAATTTTCTTGTGATGTGACAAGTTGGTTAAGTGTTAGGATTATATTCAATCTTCCACGCAAGAAAGTTTCTACAATTGTGGAAGTGCTTATGAACAATTATTAAATTTTTCTATCGTCTCCTGGGAGGTAGACTCTCAGGCTATACGTCGAAAGGGATCCTTACAAATAGCTAGTGTGTTTTATTTTCTTGGTTCAAGAATCGAAGAAAGTTTCAACATAGAGAATATTCAGTATAAGGAAAAAATTGTCTTGTATTGTGAGAAGCTAGTGAAGTGTCAAGAATATGCATCGCTCATGCATGAAAGTTTCTAAGTTGTTTAAGTGTATATGAATAATTCATAACTTTTCCTATCGTTTCCTGGGAGGTAGACTCTCAGGCTATTCGTCGAAAGGGATCCTGATGAGAAGCTAGTGAATGTGTTGTATTTTTAACGTCCAAGAATCAAAGAAAATTTATACAGAATTTCCTGTTTATATAATTTTCTTGTGATGTGACAAGTTGGTTGAGTGTTACGATTATATTTAATCTTCCACGCAAGAAATTTTCTACAATTGTGGAAGTGCTTATGTTAACATTTCCTATCGTCTCCTGGGAGTAGATAGTAAGAGTGTTTTATTTTCTTGGTTCAGAGAATATTCAGTTTATATAAGGAAAAAATTATTTTCTATTGTGAGAAGCTAGTGAAGTGTCAAGAATATGCATCGCTCATGCATGAAAGTTTCTAAGTTGTTTAAGTGTATATGAATAGTTCATAACTTTTCCTATCGTCTCCTGGTTATTATATAGCACATAATAATTTTAATATTATTACCATTTACATCAATAACATCTGGTTCGGCATTATTGTTATCTGAAAATTAAAAATGAGTTTAAAAGTTTAGTAACAATTTACAACCTATATTATATGTGGATGATTCTCTGACAAATTATAGCTTTCCAGAAAACGTACAAATACATGTATTCTAGAGAAAGGTATGTTTATTTATGTTTATACATTAATTTATAACAAGTATTTTGGGATTAGGTTCAAATTTTAAAATAATAACTACCAGACTATAATAGTTTGGATGAATGTTTTACAATAAATGAAAATATCGATTAATTATTTATAAAAAATGCCAAAAGGGCTAAAGATTCAATTTATTTTATAACAGCTAAATTTTATGTTATACTACAATTTTTTTATTTCATAATAAGCACACAATTTTTATTTGGTTTACACTATATAATAGGCGAACAGATGTATTTGGATAGCATCTAATCCAAAAAATTTCCAGTATTAATCGTACATTCATGTTAATGGATTTGACTTATAATGAGAAGCCAACGCTCCATACTATACACAAGATAATAAGAGAATACATATATTACGATAGCAGATTATAAAAGATTTTAATTAAAAAATATGACTTAAAAAAAATATTACGATTAATCATAGTAAGCCTGCATTATATTTATAGATTTGTTTTACGAGAGCCAACTCTCGATACTACAGTGTTATGTTTCGAATATTCTGGAGCAATTTCGATTGTTCTCGAATATTCGAAACTTGGCATGCTGCATGAAAAGTGTGTTGCGCGCAAGCTGATGGTGTGCTTTCTTGATGTCGATACTCGGCTCAAGGAATGTGCAACGTGAGCCGCAGTGCGATATACTTTGAGTATACGTAGTATAGAGGGCAAGGGACGCGCGGGCGGAGGTTGCAATCTCTGCCGTCAGCGCTAATTGTCGGCCGAAGAAGGCGATCGGCGACAATGAACTTCGAAATGAGTCAGTCTCTCTCGAACACTGGCTAAGAGTAGTCAAGTTTACAAGCTTAGAAGTATCCAAGAAAATAATTAAGTTGGACCAGAGCAGTGGATCGTGTTAAGGTACAATCAATAAAACAATAGTTCGTCACCAGAAAACAAACCATAATTATTTCCCTGGACTCCCTGAATAAATAGAAACCGGACAAGTAATTCATTTGGACCAATAGAAAATATATGCATACGTATACATACATAGGAAGCATCATCGTATTAATAATAACCAATATTAATAACAATCAATCAAATAATCAACGGAGCAACCAAGGTAAGATTTCATGTTAAATATCCAAATATTGCAAGCCACAACAATAAACTCAAAGCTCAAGACGGACTGACCATCCGTTGCTTGCGTAGCAAGCATTGAGAATATGCTCAATAATATTATTAGCCAAAAGTGAGCAATAAATAAATCACTATTTAGCAAATTGGAGGTCCCACCGAGATGTGTTCTCAAATTGGGTGTTGAGTTTATTGTTGTGACAAACATATTAAATAGTGTTAAAATAGGAGAAATAGTTTAGTGCGCGAAAAGACGCCAAGTTCGAAAAATTTGAAAATGGCCGCTCGAGCGGTGCGCGTTGGTGCGTCAGCGCGTCAATGTACATAGCATAATATAGATATAGTAGCGGTTGAAGGAGCGTGCACGTGGCTAGGAGAAGGAGGCCGCCATGTTGGCCTGTGTAGTATAGATATACTTATAGCGAAAATGAATTGAGTTTAAGTTCTGCTAGAGAGGTATAGAAATAGTTTTTGGAAATTTAAATACAGGAATAGAGTGAATAGTGTAAATGTCCTGGGGGGCCCATGAGTAATATAAAATTTGTTTTTATTTAAAGATTAGTTTGAGAAAAAGTCTAAAGAAAAGTGCAATAGTTTTCTGTGAAGATTCAAACAAACATATATTTTGAAGTTTCATATATGTTTGTTTGTAGTGAGAGGAAAATAGTTTTTTTGGGAAGTTTAGAAAAAAGGATAGGTTAAATAAATACAAGTGCTAGATATAATTGAGAATCTATTTATTTGCCTTTTAGTGCATAAAGTACGCATAAAAGTGAATGGGATACAAATAATAATATGTTACAGCTGGTTGTTTGAGGGAGTTATGTTTTTTATTGCAGTGTTTATATAATTTAATTCAAGTTTTTTTTTGAGTTTGTTGAAGTCCGTTGAAAGTTGATCATAGTGTTCATGTGCGAGGGGGGTCCATGTCCTATTTTCATTTAAGCGTTGAGTCCCTTCGGTTCTGAAAATTGACAAAATAAAATAAAAGTGTATTCAAGAGAGTTAAATTAATATGTATATTTAGATTTATTTGTTTATTTTTGGATGTAAGGAAGATTTTCTTGAGTTAGATAGTGAGCGTTATTGAATTTTTGTGGAAGCAATATAGTTGTATAATTGCTAATTTGATGAGATTGTGAAATATCAGGTAGTATCGAAAGAGGATTTGGTATTTCGACACTTGCTGATACATCAAAACTGAATTTGAGTTCTCGGTTTGATGTTGAAATGCAAATTCAGCATTTCAATTTAATGGCGAGGAAAGGTTGTCAATTCAATAGGTGCTGAGTGTGCGATTTTTGCAAGCTTCAGTGTTGCAATGAGTGGAGTTAATATAAAAGTGCATGGATAAATAGAGAAAAAAAGAATGCGAAGGAAGAAATTGTGTTTTTTGTAGAAAGAATGAATAGATAGAGATTGTATATGCAAAGCATAGCCCGAGGGCCTTATTAAATAAAAGGATATTTGTTAGTTGAGTGATAGGAGAGAATAGAGAAATATAGTGAGAATCGATTCAATTGTATTGATTCAAGAAATATTATTGTTCAGAGTTGATAAAAGTGTTAATGTATTGAAAGTGTCCAAGTCATAGAGAGAGACAGAGATAGATTTTTGACAGGTTGAGGTTTGTCGAGGATCAATAGGTGTTAGATTGGAGTGAATCAATAAAAAGAGTAGTGAAGATTTATTATATTAAAAGGAAAAGTGTTGTGTGATTAGAGAATTTTAATTTTGTTATGTTAAATGAGTTTTTGATTGGATTATTGGTAGAGGCGAATAAATGATTGATGTAAATTGTGACGATAGTGTGTGATATTATAGATAAATATAAAAGTAGTGGAGGATTGAATTATTTAATATTATTTTAATTAATTTAAAGGTGATTTGTGTGTGCGGGAAAAACATTTTGTGAAAAGTGCGAGGTTTTGGAATTGAAAGTTTTGAGTTTACATTTGAGAAAATTGTTTCGCTATTTGAAGGAGACGAGATCTGAGATTGACGATAGTGAGGAATTAGTGTTAAGAGTCGAAGTTTTTTGAAGGAATTAGTGTTTTTTGAGTATTCTATGTTTGAGAAGGTTCAGGAGTTATAGAAAGAGTTGTTTTTATGAGAATTGTGGGTTTGAAATTGTTTTTTAAAGAAATTTTTAGTGAAAGGCGCAGTTCTGGAAGTTGAACTTGGTGTACGATGGTGAAATTGGATGTCAGTTTTTTTATTCAAATAGATTTGTGGTAGATAGTGTTATAATTAAGATAGTGAAATGCACTATTAATGATAAAAATTATTTACTTACATGTTTAGTGATTGTTGGTTGACATAGTCGAGGTTTTTCTTTTGGAGGCTCGTTTCTCGTTCTCGTCTCCAAGTTTTTCTGAAAGAAAGAAGCAAAGCATATGTCACAAAGTATCGATACTTTGTTTGGCAATAGAAATTGGTAGAATTATTAATTTAAATTGATTTTTGGTACTTATCTGATAGTTTTGTAGTAGTTGTTGAATGAGAGTCCGTAATGTTGATTTTGGAGTTTCACTTTTTCCCAGGAACTGAATAACTTTCAGTAGTTTTTGGCACTGTACACTTGTAGAGGAGACACTGAAGATTATTTTTAGTACGGGTTTCGAGGTCCTACGTGATTATTTAAACATTTTTAGTTTGTGTAAACTTGGCTGTATATGCGCGCGTGAGGTTAGCCAACCTAGTACTGAAAGACACCAATATATGTATACCCATATAGCACCCAACACTCTGGGAATATTGCTGGAATGTTGCTTTGGTAAATAAAGTAGGATAAGTTATGTTGCGGGAAGGTTACGTAACCAGCAGGCCACGGTCAGGCAACATTGCTGCGAAGGGAAATGTCCGTTTTAACATTACGTCGATTCGATCGATATTCCGTACCCATCCGTGGAAAGTAATGTTATAGTAATATTGTAGTAAGCTTATTCAACATTCCCAGAACATTAATATATTATAATTTTTTTTTATTAATAAAAAATATCGGTTTTTTGTAATATTACAGTAATATTGCAGGAGTATTGCAAAATGCTACCGCAACATTGCCGGAATAATGAACAGTTGGCCGGTCCGAAACTACTGGCCACGCGCTATATTCTAGTAATATTGTGGTAAGGTTACATAACCCTCGAAGAATATTAATATATTCTGGAAATTTTTTTTTTATTTTGGCAGAAAAATTTCATCCGAAAGCAATATTACAGTAATATTGCAGGAGTATTGCAAAATGCTACCGCAACATTGCCGGAATAATGAGCAGTTGGCCGGTCCGAAACTGCTGGCCACGCGCTACATTCTAGTAATATTGTGGTACGGTTACATAACCCTCCAAGAATATTAATATATTCTGGAATTTTTTTTTTGAGTTTTGCAGAAAAATTTCATCCGAAGGCAATATTACAGTAATATTGCAGGAGTATTGCAAAATGCTACCGCAACATTGCCGGAATATTGAAAAATTGGCCGGTCCGAAACTGCTGGCCACGCACTACATTCTAGTAATATTGTGGTAAGGTTACATAACCCTCAAAGAATATTAATATATTCTGGAAATTTTTGTTTGATTTTGGCAGAAAAATTTCATCCGAAAGCAATATTACAGTAATATTGCAGGAGTATTGCTAAATGCTACCGCAATATTGTCGGCATATTGAAAAGTGGGCCGGTCCGAAACTGCTGGCCACGCACTACATTCTAGTAATATTGTGGTAAGGTTACATAATCCTCAAAGAATATTAATATATTCTGGAAATTTTTTTTTTGATTTTGGCAGAAAAATATCATCCCAAGGAAATATTACAGTAATATTGCAGGAGTATTGCAAAATGCTACCGCAACATTGCCGGCATCTTGAAAAGTTGGCCGGTCCGAAACTGCTGGTCATGCACTACATTCTAGTAATATTGCTAATCATTTCAACAATATCTCACAATACTACTGTAATACTATTTAGGGAACCATTTTTCTGATATAGTATATTAAAATATATTATAATATTAATATTATATGTAAATATATACTTAAATATATACTTTTATTTATATATTATATATAAATAAAAAAAATTGTATTATAGTATTTTTTCCGTAAGTAATTTTGTATGATGATTGAAAAAAGATTCCAGAAAATAATATATACTATAAAATTATACAATAACATAATAAAGATCGCAGCGAACACTTTTTAAATAGTTAATTAAACTTATTATAATATATAGAATTCTTATCGCAATATTATTTGTCTTCTGAAAAAGAGAAAAGCAAAATTTCGAAAAATATTATGATTACTACAATTTTACTACAATACAATAGGGAGAAGCTTTCCAGTAGAAGACAATTTTCAAATACTTTATTATCATTCTCATAACAGTTTTCTATATTATTTTCTGAAACCGAGAAGAAACAGGATCCAAAAAAATCATGGTTCTAGAAAAATTAGGTAATCTTACCTGAACGCGCTACTACGCGCAGCACCGATTTATAGTACGAAGAGTTATAGTGGAACGACTAGGAAATCAAGTTAGCAGTGGGTCTCTCTCTCTCTCTCTTTCTCTAAGGCTCATGATCCCCAGTGAAATATGTGGCAAACACCTGCTCGTAGTTACTTTATATGGCCGGCTGAACCATCCCAAACGCCTCTTGGGCTCCTAGTTTGGGGCGACTGTCCCTACTAGATCTCGAGGTCTTTCAAAACGATCTGGTTCACCTAGTCCTCGGATTAAGGGACTGTGAGCCACATTAATTGTATACTTCGAATGCCCTTCCTGAGCGTTGCGGTAGTGTGAAGTGCGTATGCCCTCCGGTGAGCTGGGGTGGTCTAAAAAATATCGGCAACTTCGCTATCGACGATAACGAAAGAAATGCTTACAACAGACCACAAAGCCTATTGTCAACGGGATGCCAACAGCACAGCCATCTTTCGATATTGTTCTGCCCACGCGGATTCCGGTACAGCTACCGATGATCGTCAACCGCATACGACGATGTCCTGTCGTTCTCTCCAACGTCTTTGCGGCTGTACGATGCACTTTTACGTCGAAAATCCTACCGCGATAGAGAACGCATAAGCAAATACGATCATATTAAACATTTGTCTCCCGACTCGGACGAAATCATAGATGATGCTGTTGAATATTGTATAAATATTATACTCTTTGCTTGTTGTTCTATGAATTAATACTGGTCGCGCCATCTCTTGTATATATATGATTTTGTACATCGAGGCAAGCGCGACTCCGAAAACGCAAATACGCGAGTATGTAAACACACATATATAGATACACACTATAGAGAAGAGCGCTCGCATATACTGTACTCGCGCTCATTCTCTCTCTCGCTTGTAAGTCTCGGAAGGAGACAGTCATGTCCGACGACACATCACACATTGTAATAAAGTTACTTATTATTAAAAACAACCTCACTAATTTTCCACCACTCCAACATGGTAGCAGAGGTCCGTGGTTGGAAATTTTTTATGCCGTACTGTGACTTTTTTTTAAAAAAAGTGCAGTAAGACATATTAAAATGTACTAGTGAGGTGTGAGAGCCACGTGGAAAATACAAAAGTGTTCCAGTGAAAAATAATTGAACTAAGAAGAGTTCAAAAAGAAATATAAGTGTAAATAACAAATAAAAGTAGTCTAGAAGAGACTGATAAAAACATTTTTGTGAAAAATTGAAGAAAAAAGTGTGATGCGAAGAGATTAGGGACGGCACACATAAAACGTGTTTAAGTGACGTGATAGAGCACATGGAAAATTTTATGAATTTGCACAAATAATTAATGATCGAAGAAAATAAGGAAACACTAAGTGAAAAAATTAGAAAAACAATTTTAAGAAAAGTTATAAAAATAACCAAAGAATTTGTGTTTTGAGAAACGAAATTTACACAAAAATAAGTGAATACGAAATGGCTCAAGCAAAAGTTGAAGATATAATTATACCAATTTTTTACGGTATAAATTAAACCAGTTGGAAAACTAGATTAATGATCTTGCTTGAATATAAAGAATGTCAAGAACAAATAAAAAGAGAAAGAATTGCCTCAGATACAGACGCTGATTGGAAGAAAAAAGATCTCAAAGCACGTGCAATTATAACAAGTGCTATCTCAGATAAGCAGCTTGAATATGTAAGTGAATGCATAACAGCGTGTGAGATGGTAAAAAGGTTTGACAAAATGTATATAACACAGTCAACAGCCTTACAAATGTTGCGAAGAAATAAAATAGAAGAAATCAAACTTAAAAGTTATAGAGAAATCGAAGAATTTTTCGTAGACTTCGAAAAAGCCGTAAATGATTTTAAAAGTGCTGGCGGTAAGATAACAGAAGCAGAAAAGATAAACTATTTACTTCGAGCACTACCATCAACTTACAGTTATATTGGTGATTTTCTTGTTGTGATACCCAAAGAACAACATACGGTCGATTATGTTAAATCGAAAATAAAAGAAAAAAATTTACGTAACATAAACAATAACAAAAGTGATAGCAAAAGTAATGTAAGCACTTTCAACACGAAAATAAAGGGAAATTGCTATAATTGCGGAAAATATGGCCACGCGCAAAAAGACTGTTGGACTGGACAACAGCAAGGTCAAAGCAGCAGCACTCAACCAAGTCGAAATCAGCGAGGAAGAGGTAGTCACAGAGGCAGCAACAGAGGCTTCAGAGGCAGAGGTCGAGGCAGAGGACAACATTAATCGCACAGCACGAAAGAGCAACACGAAGATTACGCGAGCGAGTCATGGTCAACGCAAGTATATACACCAGAGGCAAATAAGGTAAATTTAGAAAGTGATTGTAACAGTAGCGAAAATCGAAAGAAAATCTTTTGGTTATTAGACAGCGGTTGTATCGATCACATTGTACGCGATGATAATTATTTTGAAAATTCTGTTATTTTGAAAAAACCGATAGATGTCAAATTACCTGACGGTAAAACGCTCAAAGCTACAAAAGTAGGAAATATACAAATTTATTTTGAAAATTATTATAGTAAAACATATGTAAATCTAAACAATGTTTATTTTGCAAAAGACATAAAGCAGAACATATTAAGTTTTTCAAAAATAACTGCAAGTAATACGATAGTAGCTAGAAATGATAGCGCGAAAATTTATAACAATAATAGAGAATTAATTGTAGTTGCAAATAAAGTAAATAATTTATATTATATAAAAGGTTTTCTAGTGAATGAACAGAAATAAAAATGTATGAATGCAGTAAAAATAACCGCGAAAGAAAAATGGCACAGAGCATTAGGTCATGTTAATTTTCAATACTTCAATAAATTAGTTAAAGAAAAATTAGTTGAGGGATTGCCAGATAAAATTGAAAACACTGATATGAAATGTGCAAATTGCATTCAAAGTAAAATGGCAAATGTACCATTTCAAAATAATCGAACAAAAACTTCTGAAATTTTAGAATTAATTCATACTGATTTAAATGGACCGCATCAAACGACTGGTTATGGTGGAGAAAAATATTTCTTAACTTTTGTCGATAATTACAGTAAATGCACGCGAATATTTTGTATTAAACATAAGTCTGAAACTGCAAGTTGTTTTATAGAATTTGTAAATTTAGTTGAAAATAAGTTTAACAAAAGGGTTAAGAAAATACAGTGCGATAATGGCAAAGAATATTTGAATAAGGAGATTTACAATTTTATTAAGTATAAGGGAATAGAATTATTACCATGTCCACCGTACACGCATGAATTGAATGGTGTAGCGGAAAGATACAATAAATCAGCAATGGACATAGGCAGATGCTTACAAAGAGAAGCAAATATAAATAGGCGATATTGGCCTGAAATTATTAAAACGGTAGGTTACTTGAAAAACCGCACTATAGCAAATACTGTAGAAAATAAAACTCCTTACGAAATATTCTTTGGCACAAAGCCAAACGTTAATCATTTGAAAATTTATGGTAGTAAAGTTTTTGTCCGAATCCCAGAGGTCAAAAGACAAAGTAAATGGGATGACAAGGCAACAGTAGGAATATTAGTAGGTTACACAGAAAACGGTTACAGAGTTTTAGTAAATAACAAAGTTATTAACACAAGACATGTAGAGGTTGTCGAAGAAGACACAAAAATAATTTGTCTTAACGAATCAGATGAAAAGCATGAAAGTTGTGAACCGGAAAATTCTGAAAGCGATTCAGAAGAATCTGATAGTGTTGTCAGCAACACAAACAAAAATTTATTTATCCCTACTTCTTCTCTCGAGAAAAGTAGAGATAATTTAATTACAGAAATCAATGAAAATGATATAAATAGTGAAAATGAAAACGAAATTAATTTGAAAGAACCGAGAAGGTCAAAAAGAAAGAAAAGTCCTGTAAATAGATACGGTGATCCTATAGCGCATTTTATTTATATTAATAACATCGATGCAAATGTAACTCATAAATTCAGAAATCGAAAGTTTAAAGAAAAATAAAACTTGGAAATTAGTAGAGAAGCCATTAAACAAAAAAATCATTGATGTCAAATGGGTATTTAGACGAAAAAACGATAATACCTATAAAGCCAGATTGGTAGTTCGCGGCTTTCAACAACGAGAACATATAGAAAACGTTTACTCACCCGTAGGAAAAATGCAAACACTTAAAATATTATTATCATATTGTTGTAAAAATGATTTGTTTATTGATCAAGTGGATGTAGAAACAGCTTTTCTGAACGGTGAAGTATTATCAGAGGTTTATGTAAATCAACCAGAAGGCTATGAAGTAGGAAATAACAAAGTCTGTAAATTGCAAAAAGCATTATATGGTTTACGAGAAAGCCCAAGAGCTTGGTATAATTGTTATCATAAGTACATGGAAAAATTAAATTTCGTGAGAAGCAAACATGATTATTGTTTATATGTAAATAATGCAAGCAGAGATTCAATATATATACTAGTTTTCGTAGATGATTTATTAATCTGTTGTAAAAATAGAAATAAAATAAATGATATAAAATCAAAATTAATGGAAAATTTTGAAATGAAAGACTTAGGAAAAGTCAACCAATACATAGGAATAAACATTGATTATAATAAGAATGAAGGCAAAATGACACTAAGCCAAACAAAATACATTGAATCTTTAGCTGCAAAGTATAATCTAGAAAATGCAAAATTGTATAACACTCCTATGGAGACGAGTCTAAAATTAGAAAAAGCAACTGAACAAAATGAGTCAATAAAGTATAGAAACTTAATAGGAGAATTACTTTATATAAGTACTGGTACGAGACCAGATATCTCATATAGTGTAAACTACTTGAGTAGATTCCAAAGTTGTTATAATGAAACTCATTTCAAATATGCTATGAGAGTATTAAAATATCTAGTGAATACCAAAGATCTAAAATTAACATATTTTAATAATTTAAAACGTGATACACTAGATTGCATGGTAGACTCAGATTTTGCCGGAGACAATATAGATAGAAAATCCACAACTGGATATATTATAAGATATTATGGAAATCTGATTTATTGGAAAACAAATAAACAAAAAAAAGTGAGCTGTCTCGGGACAGCTGACAGATGTGAAACATCGACTTTGATAATTATTGAAAAAAGTTTATCGTAAATGAAGAATATTAAACAGAAATAAATGTTGTTTTACATCAACCTAAAAATTACATGTAATTGTCTTTAAATTTTATTAATTTTGATATTTCTCATCTTCGAGGCGTTCCGCGACGGCTCTTTTTTTTTTGTTGCAAAATTTTTGATTTATGACAATTAAATTGCGTCAACTAGACGAATGAAACACAAGAAAAGTTGATCACATTAACTTTTCGAAGTACACGACGCGTCTACTAGTCACATAATATAAGAAAATTTTGAAGATGCTATGTCAGTCCGGCCAGAGGTCCGACGCTTGGGTCCTGTAGGTGCATTTCGAGTGCGTTTGCGAATTCATTGCTCTATCCTTCTCTCAATTAGCAGAACATTTTTTCCGCTTTCTATTTGTATAGTATATGCGCTAAACCTGGCACACACACAGACATACACAAATGCATTCTCACTCTCTCAGAGAAAAGCCCTAAAGAGAGCGAGTAGAGGGGGAAGAGGGCTCTAGTTGCCGCCGAGATGGGCCTGCATCGCGCATCTTAGCAGAGATCTTAGAGAGTTTCCACACTGAGTGCTATGCGACATCTATTCGTGCAGTAAGAGTATATCTATATACGTGTACTCCCTTGTATATTGTGCTCCCCGTGTGGAACCTCCCTTAGAAAGTGGAGGGGGAAGCCTGCTAGCAGTCCTAGTCGTGAAGAGAGGACTTGGCACGCGACAAGCATGCTGTATGCGTAGGCGGAGTGGGGGGTTAGAACGTTTCGCCAGATGTTAGGATTTTTTTGGTCGGAATTTTCTTTTGTTTTCAAGTACGGTTTCACTCCTCGAGGCGCGCCTATAGATGTTTCACATCAAAAAATGTAACGAAATGTTCAACCTTTGCAGAATATACGGCTATGTCAGATGCAGTAACCGAAGTAATATTTGTAAGAAATCTGCTAAGTGAAATGTTTAAAGAAAAATTCAATGGAAGAATGAACATATACGAAGACAATTCAGGTGCAATAGCGATTGCAAAGTTTGGAAATTATACAACAAATTCAAAGCACATCGAAGTACAATATTACTACATTAATGAATATTATGAAAATGGAATAAACAATATTATAAAAATAAATTCAGAGTTAAATCTAGCTGATATATTAACAAAAAGTTTGAATAGAGAAAAGTTCACAAAACACAGAAAAGCAAAGAATATAAATTTAAGGAGGCGTGTTGAATATTGTATAAATATTATACTCTTTGCTTGTTGTTCTATGAATTAATACTGGTCGCGCCATCTCTTGTATATATATGATTTTGTACATCGAAGCAAGCGCGACTCCGAAAACGCAAATACGCGCAGTGTTGGGCTTCGAGAGTACATCGTGGGTGCTCATAGTTTGCCTTCACAGCATACAATCGATTATGGTGCTGAGTAACCAACTTCATGCCATAGATATTTGTCCAAGTAATATGTTCCGCTTGTTTCTCTGTTTTAGCGCGTTTTAACTGAGATTCAAATTGAAATTTATAATGATTAATAATAAAATTAGGATTGTTACTAATTTAAATAATATAATGAAAATAATATATAATATTACACAAAAACTAAATAAAATATGCTTTTTTAATGAATTTAGTCTTTAAATTTTATTTGATATTGTTATTATTTATGTATGCTACTATTGTTATTATAATGCTATAAAATGAATATATTTAAAATATAATATAAATACATGTAGAAATATTTTAGTATTTATTTAGTAAACATTGATTGATTTTACTCATATTAATCTCACAGATGTTTTTTTTCATTAGGTTGTTTAATACCTAATGATATTTATTGATATTATATTAATATTTATATATTTGAGTGATTCTCTGAAAAATAGAGCGCGCCATTTTTTGCCCCCCCCCAAAAAAAAATTTTTAAAACATTCTTTACGAGTCTATGAATACCCCTGAATTTTTTTTTGCATTTTTTGCCTATTTTCGTTAATTTGTATCTCTTCAGGGAAACATTTTTAACGATAAACCTATACAACATTTTTTTAATTAAATTAGTTCTAGTTTAAGGGAAAAATATTGCCAAAGTTATCTATATGCTTGCTTCTACATATAAACCTTTCAAGCCTTAAAATCAAGTTTTCAGTTTGATCTATCATCAATATCGAAGCCACAAAAATTTGAAAAGATAGTTTAACTCTTTATAAAAGAGTGTGAAAGAGTGAGAAAGACCCTGTGAAAGTCCCAGAATCTCAGAGGCCTTGCTTTCTCTGCGAGAAATAAATATAACAGCTCATTTATTAAAAAACACAAGTTTACTAAAAATGACACTTGTTTAGTGCTTCAAATAATTTAGGTAAAACAGTGAAATATTAGCATAATCCATCGAAATTTTGTTGCACTACATTATAAAAATGCTATAGAATATCCCAATACAATCAGTTTTAACATTTATATAAATTAAAATAAACTAAACAAGATTTTATACTTTGAAAAGCGCACCCGGGTGCCATATACTCAATATATAATACACTTTCAAGGATATTTGACTTATATAAAAGTCAATAAACAATTAATTAGAACCAATATGTCCATGCTCATTGTTGATTTTTATTTAGTGTTATTTAAAATCAATTTTAAAAAGCATTTTTTGAGAGAGAGAGCAAAGCTCTAGCAGAAGGGACTATCTTTCCATCTCTCTCTATAATAAATGCATAAATGTACTAAATTTAGACTTTAGAACAAGTTAAAAATTTATTAGGAAAGATTGACAGTATAAAAAGTAGATGAGGATACTCTATGGGATTTAGCGAACAGAACAGAATAGGTCAAAAAAGACAAAAAACATTTATTATATATGAAAATAATGTTGTAAAAGAAAAAAATACAGGAACGGGAAAAAACTTGTGTCTTCCGATAAGGAAATCTTTTTTATGAAAACGCCTAGAGAATTGAGACTTGATGTCTGAGTTAAAGAATTTAACGACGAATACACACATATAAATACGTTGTACATTATTTTGTTTATATTAAAAGTTTATAACGTTATAAGTGAAAAAATGTAGCTGCCCGAGGCGAGCTCAGCGGACGACGCACATGCGCGAAGAGTCGAGAGCAGCTGGAACTGCAGCGAGCTACATTTTTTCACTTGTAACGTTATAAACTTTTAATATGAACAAAATAATGTATAACGTATTTATATGTGTGTATTCGTCGTTAAATTCTTTAACTCAGACATCAAGTCTCAATTCTCTAGGCGTTTTCATAAAAAAGATTTCCTTATCGGAAGACACAAGTTTTTTCCCGTTCCTGTATTTTTTTCTTTTACAACATTATTTTCATATATAATAAATGTTTTTTGTCTTTTTTGACCTATTCTGTTCTGTTCGCTAGATCCCATAGAATATCCTGATCTACTTTTTATACTGTCAATCTTTCCTAATAAATTTTTAACTTGTTCTAAAGTCTAAATTTAGTATATTTATGCATTGATTAGAGAGAGATGGAAAGATAGTCCCTTCTGCTAGAGCTTTGCTCTCTCTCTTAAAAAATGCTTTTTAAAATTGATTTTAAATAACACTAAATAATAATCAATAATGAGCATGGTATATTGGTTCTAATTAATTGTTTATTGACTTTTATATAAGTCAAATATCCTTGAAAGTGTATTATATATTGAGTATATGGCACCCAGGTGCGCTTTTCAAAGTATAAAATCTTGTTTAATTTATTTTAATTTATATAAATGTTAAAACTGATTGTATGGGGATATTCTATAGCATTTTTATAATGTAGTGCAACAAAATTTCGATGGATTATGCTAATATTTCACTGTTTTACCTAAATTTTTTGAAGCACTAAACAAGTCATTTTTAATAAACTTGTGTTTTTTAATAAATGAGCTGTTATATTTATTTCTCCCAGAGAAACCAAGGCCTCTGAGATTCTGGGACTTTCACAGGTTCTTTTATAAAGAGTTAAACTATCTTTTTAAATTTTTGTGGCTTCGATATTGATGATAGATCAAGCTGAAAACTTGATTTTAAAGCTTAAAAGGTTTATACATAGAAGCAAACATGTATATATCTGGCAATATTTTTCCCTGAAACTAGAGCTAATTTACTAAAAAAACTGTTGTATGGGTTTATCGTTAAAAATGTTTCCCTGAAGAGCTACAAATTAATGAAAATAGGCAAAAAATGCTTACAATGCCAACTTTGAGCCTCTGTAACTTAAATAAAAGTAATGGAAAAAATCTGAAAAAATTCAGGGGCATTCGTAGACTCGTAAAGAATGTTTTAAAAATATTTTTGAGTTAGAGAATCACCTATTTATATTATCAATAATTGTATTATATTGCATAAAATTATGAACGAATATATTCGAATTTCCGAGCGCTGTGATTCGCTGGGTAACAACTGTATTCGCTTCATGAAATTTTTCTATTGGTTCCCGTAAACAAATACATATAGTTTCGCATTGGCGGTAGTCGTCACTGCACGTTGCTCGCGCTCTCGCGGACGATTTTTTTCACTTCCCTTGCAGCAGTTGAGAAAGTAAGTACCTAGTCGATATCCAGATCGAAGCGTGTGAGATTTTCAAGGGCTTTCTCAAGGGAATAATTTTTGGTTGCTGAGATAAAAGTAGCAGTGCAAAGTAAGGACTGGTCCTCCGACATTTCTTCCGCAACTTCTCTCAGTAAGTAATAACACATTATTTTCTTCATATGTTTAATCTTCAGTTTTTGACATGTGCATTGACAAAGATATGTGCATCAGCGTGCAATTATTCAGATTTATTCTAACGGGTATTTATTCTTAACGGGTATTTATTATCATGATTAAGATTTATTAATTTTAAGGGTAACGTGGACATACGCGCATATTGAAAGTTTTTTTCCGTATCAGACAATCCTGCGAATGTAAACAAAAAAGCAGGATAGATCGGCTCGATGCTACGGCAATAGTCGGCACGCTTAGTTCGTCTTGCCCCCGCCCCCTCGCTCTCTCGTCTGTTTTTCGATTTGTTATGATTTGGGGAAAGGATCATGCAAGTAAAACAACACGGCGATGACAATCGAACAGCTTAGTCTTTGCCTCCATTTACTTCATCTTTTAGGTATCTCGATTTTGCATGAAGCCGGAAATTAATCTCAGCTTTTGTACATGGATTTCAACTAGGCTAATATTTTTCTTTTTTTTATCATAGAAGGTGTGTATTTCTGATAGAGTAGTTACTCAATCTTTCAGAAATTACAAGAAATCGAGCTTCTCTTAATTATGATATAAATTGATTGTGACGAATGATATTTGAAGTAAGCACGTTTCTTTATTAGGATTATAGATCTAAAAACATGTTAATTACGTGACTTCGTATGAAAAGTTGTATTTTTAAATAAGACACTGTACATTTTAAATACCGAGTATATAAGTCAATAGTAATTCACGCGCTACGCATGCAAATAACTATTAATTAGATGGTTATAAATATCGTTATAACTTGTTATTAATTGTTATTTTATATTATTTAAATCGTATTCACTGATTGCGAAAGATAAAATAGTAAAATAAAGAAATTCTTAACAAAGCTGTACATGAATTGAGTATATAAGAATTAGTGTCGATACAATAATTTACTTTTGGAGTTTCTTTTATTAGAAAAATACAATATATTCAGGTTATTCTGAGTAGAAATTTTATTATGCCAACTTGTTCAATATAATAATATTATATGCAATTCAATAGTTACGCATAGACTGCCATTATCAATAAAATATAAAAAGCTATTGTTGTTATGTTAAAATTTGCGCCGTGTTGTCATAAGATGAATGTAAAAGAAGCGCGATTTATGACGATAATAATAATGAAAAAAACTATGCTAAAATAAAGAGAGTTATGATACATACTGTTAAATTTCTTAAAGTAGATTCGATGTACATACTTGCAATTTGTGCAAAGTGTTATGTATGTACACTTACTTTTAAATTGATTGCGTTTTATTTCTTTAGTATTTTTAATTTTTTTTATTTTTTATTGGGATTTTATTTTAAATCTTTAAGACTCCTTGCCTCTTTATTTTGATTTTGATACCTTTTTAGCTTTTCTTTTTTCTCCCCCTTCTTAAGTAACTCTAATTGGTTGCTGAGCCTAAATACTAGGTGCGTCTTACATGAAAAATTCTTTTCTCAGTGATTGACGAACCCACAGATTCTCATCATTCAAAGAGTTATTGGAGTTACGGGGTGCCTTAAAAGATAACGCAATTGTATATATTCTAGTAGAGAAAAAAATTAGAGTAAACGATTCTTTTTTTTGTACAGACGAATTTTGTACAAGTTATACGAATTTTAGTAACGAAATCAGAGCCATGGAAATTTTTCAAAATGGCGCCGGAAAGGGCGGCCGATCCGTCAGCCGGACTCCGCGATTTTTCTGGGCGACTCTAAGTTCGTTATCATTTTTTTAACGGATTGTTTGTAGGGTAAATACTATTTCTACGAATTTTAGCAACGAAATCGAAGCCATGGATCTTTTCGAAAACGGCTGACCCGTTAGCCAGACTTCGGCGATTTTTCTTTTTTTTAAACGGATTATTGTTTGTTAGGGTAAATACTGTTTCTACGAATTTTAGCAACGAAATGAGAGCCATGGAACTTTTCCAAAAGGGCGCCGGGAAGGGCGGCCGATCCGTCAGCCGGACTCCGCGATTTTTCTGGGCGACTCTAAGTTAGTTATCATTTTTTTTAACTGATTGTTTGTTAGGGTAAATACTATTTCTACGAATTTTAGCAACGAAATGAGAGTCATGGTACTTTTCCAAAAGGGCGCCGGGAAGTGCGGCCGATCCGTCAGCCGGACTTCGGCGATTTTTCTGGGCGACTCTAGGTTCGTTATCATTTTTTTTAATGGATTGTTTGTAGGGTAAATACTATTTCTACGAATTTGAGCAATGAAATCAAAGCCATGGATCTTTTCCAAAACGGCTGACCCGGCAACCGGAGCCATATTCGATTTTATGTTTCGAGCCGTAGTCGATTTTATGTTTTCGTAAAATTTTTATCTCAAGTATTTTAAAAGTAATTTTATATATTGTAAATGGTATATCAACGATTTTTAAGAGAATTAAAATATTAACATTTTGACTGAAAAAATTCCCACCCGCCCGCTCGTGCGAAGCTCTTTCTTATAAAATTAAACTCTTATAAAAATAAAACTTCTTTCAAAATTAAAAAAATATTTACTCAGATATGGATTCGTTTGTTTTAAAATGGTTTAAATTTATACAGGGTAAGAAAATCATCAAGTTTTTGACGAATCGTAGATTAAAATTAATAATAAAAACATCTTTAAATAAATAATAAATTAATGAATATTATAAATTCTTTTAAATTCAGTTACTTACATTAGAGGAAGTTAGGTGGCAAGAATATGTAGCGGTATTTACTAATGTAGGTGTATACCATGGTTATTTATTTTAAATCACACATTATTTGTTTTAATTCATGTAAACTATCAAAAATGTTCTATTAGGCATAATATAAATATTTCGTACCTTAATATAGCTACAATTATCATTGACAGCTAGGATATACCTTTTATAATGTTCATTTATATCTGTAGTATAGCTATGATACCCTCAAAATTTCTACAAGAGTAATTATTTTTCATGTACATATCTTCGTGCATGTATTTACATACCATATACTATCGATGTCAATGCAAATGTCAAAATAAATTTCTGGTACATACAAATATATAAATTTTTTCTTTATAGGATCTTTTTTGCGTTTTTTGCGGCATTTAAATATAAGCTTTGAGTAATACGCGTCCAAAATTATTATAATATTGCATGTTAAGTATTAAGAATAATGGGCTGTAGGAAGTATAGTATTAATTGGGAAAAAGATCCTGATCTTGCCCCATGGATAGACAAATGTAGAAATAGTGAGGAAGCCTATTGTAAGTTTTGTAATGTTGAAATAGTTCCTCACAAGGCTACTTTGACACGTCACTCAACCTCGAAAAGTCATCTAAAGAATGCTGCATCACGAATTAATATCGAAGTAAATTCATTAGCGAAAGAAATAGAGAGAACAAATTTCATACATGAAAATGTAGATAACATTCGAATTGATTCAATAACACCAAACATAAATCTAGCGAGCAGAATTATTGAAGAGCATTCCTACTCAAAGGGAAACAGTCCTACTAAAGGTATCAAAAGAAAATGGAATGAAGGTGAAAAATATGCAAGATATATTGAAAATTGTGATGATTCAAGTAAAGTATTATGCTACGCTTGCAATATTCAGTTGCTTGCATTGAAGTCTGTTATTGATAGACATCTTGAAAGCGAAAATCATTTATATAGTACGGGAGAAATAAAATCAACATCAAAATTTGATGAGGAAGCAGCGATAGCTGAGATTAGACTTGCTGCGATGACGGTTGACTGTGACGTGTCATTTCGTTTCACTGAAAATTCTGTAGGAATTTTAAAAGATATTTTCTCGGACTCAGGCATATTAAAAAAGGTGTCTTTAGACAGAAAAAAATGTAGCCAAATAGTGCACAATATTATTGCACCGGCTCAAAAAGAGCGTTTAACAAATATATTAAAATCTACTCAATTTTCAATTCTAATTGATGAATGCACAGATATTTCAGTTCATTCAGGCATATGCATTAATGTTCGATACGCGGATACTGAACGCAATAAAGTCTGTGATACGTTATGGGACGTAGTTCCAGCATATGAAGGGGATGAAAATTGTAAAGCCGATGCTGAGTTCGTATTTAATCAAGTGATAAATACGTTTGAAAAAGCGGAAATTCCTCCCGAGAATATTATTTCATTTTGCTCTGACACTTGTAATTTAATGGTGGGAAAATGCAACTCAGTATCAACACGGTTTCAAGCGTTAGTGCCAAATATAAAAATTATTAAATGTCCTTGTCATCTAGAACATTTAGTTGCACGAGATGCTGTAAACATATTACCATCAGAATGTGTAAATTTACTATCATTAGTGTATAATTATATATCCGGAAGTTCAAAGCGAATGCATAGCTGGACCGTTCTTCAAAAAAGTTTAGGTTTAGACCATTTAGTAATATTAAGACATACCGTTGTACGATGGCTGTCACTATATCAATGTATTCTGCGTATACTTCGTAGATATACAGCTTTAATAACTTTTTTTCAAAATGAGTGTACACAAAATACAAATGATAAGTCAGCAGAAACAATTTTGAAACTGTTGGAGGATCCATTGATGCATTCGTATTTATTATTTTTAGAAGCTATGCTGGGAAGGTTAACAAGATTAAACGAATTCTTACAAACTTCCAAAGCTATTATTCCAATGGAAAATAATAAAACTACTGAAACATACATTGACTTTCTAAAAATGTAAATGAATCACGATTATATAAATCGTACGGATATTGTAGTCATTGATCCAGACAATTATAATGAATTTAAAGAAATTAATGATGTTTATGTAGGAGAAAATACTCAAAACTATCTAAACAGTATTATAGAGGGATCAGAATTCGTGCAAGATTTTCGTAAAAGTTGCCGCGAATTTTTAATAGTCGTTTGCACTCAAATCAAAGAAAGATGTGATCTGCAAGAGAACAGACATTTTTTTCATCCAAAAAATGTTTTGAGCAAAGCCTTTCATGAAAAAAATAACAATCTCGATAGTTGTTTTGAAGATTATCGGCAATTTAAAGCATGCGCTGACGAAAGTGTAAAAAATGCAGTTAACGATGAATGGTTAAATATTATACAACATCAATTTCCAGATGAGATCGTTCAACAGTTACATGTAGCGAAATATGCTGATGATGTTTGGTTTATTATAAAAAATTATAGCGAAAATAATAAACGAATTTTTGAAAATTTGGCCAATTTTGCTTTAACAATATTTTGCATTCCACATTCAAATGCTACTCCAGAAAGAGTGTGGAGTAAGCAAAAACTTGTTAAAACAAAAGTACGAAATAGATTAAGTTTCCAAATGTTAGGCTCCATATTATTATCAGCTCAATATGTAAAAGACAAAGGCGGTGCTGTTAAATTCATTCCAACAAATGCAATGATTGAAAAAATGAAAGAATCGTTACAAGCACGTAAAAAAAAAATTCCAAATGCAGAGAAAAATGATATTAAAATGACGTTCGGAAATATTGCGTTAAACTCTAATATGAAACAACGATGTTGCGTTGAAGAGCTAATGTTTCGTAAAAAATATTCTGATATGGATGAAGAAAATAAGGCAAATAACTTTTTACCTTATTTTGCTAATTTAATTGAAAACGATAGTCCTGAAGAAGTTGTCTTGGATAATTTTAGTGATATTCCACATGAATATAATGAAAATAATATCTGTAATATTGATGAGGTGCGAGATGAAGATCAACATATTGATACTGGTAATTTATTTAATGATTCGTTGATGTTACCTAAGAAAATAAAATCGAATGACACCATGAATTTAAATAATAATTCTGTAGAATCTGTTAACCAGCCTAATGTTGAAATGGCAATTTTTGAATCAGACTGTTGCATGGATGTAATGGCCAATGGTTTAATGTCAAATGTTGATTATTATATGCGCTCAAGCAGCCAATTTACGATTGGAAGATACCGTAGTCTTGATAATCACCCTATAAGAGATTATCGAGAATTCGACGAGAATGGACAGGTTCCAGAACTTTATACCCGTGAACATGAATTTCAACTTTGGTCAACAGAGTATCGAACGTTAAACGGAACTAATTACGTTGATGGTGATGTTATTGATGCATTTGGATGCATAAAAGAAAAAACATGGATAAATACCATTGTAGTTCCTACACAGCAAACTGCTAATTTATTGGTAAATTTTCAGGGGATGACACTTCCAAGTAATTGGTTTATGTTTCATCTCAGGTCTTTAATGAGCGGTAAAATTTTAATGCCTTATACGCTCAACCAACATTGGTGCATATTTGTTATTGATATTGATAACAGATCAGTCACCCACATAGACCCTCTGATGATAGAGGATAATCAAATCCAATCGCGTTCAATTGTTTGTCATGAGCATTTCATTCAATTTTTGCAATCTGCTAACCAAAGAGGGTGCATTAATTTAAGAGATATTCACTGGACTTATAGTATATGTCGAATGCCACGAAAAATTCAAAGCGATGGTCATAGTTGTGGTCTTTTCGTAATGCACTACATGGATTGCATTGGCCGAAACGTTGACTTTGATTTGGAATTTGAATCTACTCCATATAGGCACGAAGTTGAGGAATTATTAATCCATAACTCTGAAAGCATGCGTGAAGTATGCTTATATTGCTACGACAGAAGCGATGTAGCGAGAAATGTAGACAAAGTCGAATGTGTTTTATGTAATCGTTTCGCTCATAGAAGATGTTACATACTCATAACAATCAGGAGAATCCAGCTTTGCTGTACATCTGTGAATTGTGCTCAAATTCTGCGTAAACTTAAAATACGTACAGATATGAGCCACGCTTTTTTTGATATGCATATTGAATTATTCATTTTATCATTTTTAATATCAATATTATAAATTATTTCAACATTCTTTCATTCTTTTTTAAAATTAAAGTAAATATGCATACACGAATGTAAGTCGTACAAAAACTATACAGTGCTTCATTGTAAGCCACGTTTTTTTCGTATATTTCATTTCAATGATCATTGAAATGTACGGAAATGTAAATCGTATCAAAAACCGTAGTAAAAGCCACGCATTCTTTTGCCAAAAGTAAATCACCAAAAAAGTGTGATTATAATTTTGTATAAAGAAATTAAGTCGTACTATTATTTGGCTTAAATCTTTAAAAAAAATTCAATACAAAAAATTAAATTTAAATCTATACAATTTTATTTTTTAAATTATTTCAATTGTACAATGAATCCCTTCAGTAAACGTTCAAAACAGTTTTCCGTAAATTTATTATGGTAATATTATATTATTATACTACCCTATTGCTAATTTAATAATATTGTTTTCGTAAAAACTAACGTTATTTAAACAAGTTTGAAAATATTGTTACGAAATTACGATTTTTTTTTGAAACGTGAAATAACGTTACTTTTTAATGAGTATTAAGCATTAAATAACTTCAATTCTTTTAAGTATTAATAATTATAAATGTTACGATTATTTGCGCTGGTCGCAATACATAGTATTGAATGAAGTTGTAAAGTAATATCCTTTTAACAACTGAAGAGGTTCATTAATTCGTAGATCTAGAAAATGACAATTTATTTCATTTGTTTGTAAGATATTGTTCGCATCAATATTATTGTAATAATTGTATATTATGTTTTGTGTAATAGTATTCAATGCGTAATTTTTGTTTTGCTGTTCTGATATATTTATTAATGTTTTAATAAGAGTTTAAAAATGTTTGTAATTTTAGTTTTGCGTGAATATATATATTTTACTAGCGATTTCAAATGCGCTTCACACGTTCTTTTCTTCTTTCTTTTAATTTTTACTTTATAAAGTTAGGACATTGTCTTCTTCACATGTTAATTATTGTTACTTAATTATTACAAAATTTGTTATTTGTTATCCTATTGTTTATAATTTTTAATACATTTTAAATTAATGCTGATACGCGAGCGCTTAAATAAACGCCCAATCAAACGACCAGAAATGTCCTCAAAATGGCGCGAGTGAAACTTTTAGGTAGGATTATAACGCAATGTAAACTTTCATACCAGAGTAGAAAAAAATAGACTTATATTTTTTAAATAATTCTAACAAATTATCAAACATTTCAATTAATTTCTTAAAATTTGTAATACTTTCATAATTATATATACATATATATTTTTTGTTAAATATTATTTTAATAAATTTATTTTAATTCGAATTGCAGATAAACATGCCAGACAATCAAGAACAGCAGGCCAAGGTAAATAATGTTTATTATTAAATAAATTCAAGTTTGTATAAACTAATAAAACATCGAAGATACAAAAATGTAATTTAATATTTCATTTTTTTCAAATACAAAATCTACGGTACAAATAATAAACGCATGTTAATTCTAGTTATAATAATTTGTTAGTTACATAATTGATTTACATAAATTATTTAAAAGGAGCAAAAAATTATATTTGTAAAACGTACGATTTTCGCGTATTTCGTCCTTAATAACTGCATTTAAAATAACGGTTTCTTAACTAGTTTGTAAAAATCCGTCAATTTAACATTTTAAAAGTTTTTTATTCTTTCAATATTTTTTAATTTTCGTGTGTGAAAAACGAATGCATACTTTAAAAAGATGCGTAGTTACTACGCCAAATACTTAACCGTCATTTTAATTCCTTTCATTAAGCACGGATACGTGAAAATCAATACATGTCTTATAAAAGAGATGATGTTTATCAAGGGCGGGAAAGTCCTTTTATCTTCATGTATTTGCAGTAAAAGTCACAAAAACTTCAGTATGATCGCTTAAATATTCAATAAGATAATATCATGTCTCATGCTTTTTTCAATGATAAAACAAGACTTCCGTGTCGCAGTTATAGCTATGCAATTTTAACGCTCTTATTATATTGCTTTTTAATTATTAAAACTAGTTAACTAATATTTTATAATTTTTTATCTAGGAAAAAATAGAGGCTCAAAAAAAAATTGAGGCATTGATGGCCGAGATGAAGGCGTTGCAGGAGCAGCATGGCTTAATGAGTAGTAAGTACAAGCTCGTGATTAAAAAAAATATTCCAAAGTTAATTTGTTGCTTTTTTTGTAAAGACCAAAATAAGATTGTAATTATTAGTCTATTTTTCAATTCTTAATTTTAAAAGAAAATAAATTATTTTTTGCCCCTTTTATTATTGTTTCAATTTTTGCAAAATTGCTTTTTGCGTCTTATGATAGATAGAATTTAGATTCATAACAGGATAAAATGCAATCGATAAAGAATCAAATTATCTTAGATTTTCAAAATAAATATTGAATCAGCTTTTACGACTTTTTTTATTTATAAAAATCTTATATTTGTAAAAACTTTTGTAAATTTTAAAATAAATAATATATTTTTATCCGCTTTTGAATAAAAAATCGAAAACTAAAAAATTTGAATTTATAGAAATAGATAGATATTTGATTCCTCAAACGAGTTTACATAAAAATCGGATTAGGGGGGCTGAGATATGAAAGTCAAATTTTGTAAATCCAAATATTTTCATAAAAGACAATCTTTTTTAGCTATTGATGACTGCTTTTCTATGTTTTTGTATACGTTTTTTGAGTGTAAAAATGTATGAAAATACGAGCATTGTTTTCCATTTCACGATCATTTAAAGTTATAAAGAATTTTAGCATCATTTTGCTTCATCGAAGAGTAACGTTCGTACATAAAAATATTACTAATAAATTATTTATTCATTTATTCATACCTGCAAATGGACTATTTAATTAAAAAAATATGGAAAAGCTCTTTAGAATGTTTCACATACGTGTTAAGATATTTTTTTCACCTACTGCGTTGTGGATATCTTAATAGCAACCTGGGAGTTTCAGTAAATGTTTTTTTACAAAATATAATCAATACGAGATCTCTGATCGCTTAAGTACATAAAAAATAAGCATTTTAATAAAATAACATATTATGCAGGATTGAATGCTTTAAAACTAGACCTTATATATGTACATTTACAGATGTTTTTGTATTGAAAAAATCTCAAGAATACTTTTTCTTTTATAATTTTTTTTACAATTTAAATACATTTTTTTAGATAGAAAATCTATTTTGATTTTTTAAGTCTTATAAATTTGTTTATCTCAATCCGAAGGATCAAACCTTCAAAATTTTGAATTTACAACAAATTCTAAATTGCATATAAAGCTGCTGAATTATTTTACCTAAAAACTAGATAAAATATCCTTACAAAAGTATTCTACGCGTTTTCGGCGAAAAACTATTCCCTTAGGAGCCACGTTTTTTTTTAAATTTGCAAAAAATGAAAAAGATTCTTAAAATCCCAACGTTGACTATCTGTAGCTCGAAATTTAATAGAGGAAAAAATCTGAAAAAATTCAGGAAGGTGTATGACACTAAGTAGAAGAAATCCTTCTTATAAAAAGCGACGAACTTTGTTGTGAAGCATTTAATGCGTTATTCCGATTGACCGTGAAGTCATCATGACGTTAACGTGATATTTCATTTTCAGCTCCCATGCAGACTGAGCAGGAGGGAAAACAAGAATCGGATGATAAAACTAAAAACATGAAACTTGTTCCAAGCGATGGTAATCGTAAGCATAGAGCTGGACGCTTTGTACAAGCTAAAAAAAAATGGAAAAAAGTGGCGGAAAACAACGCCTATATGAGCGTGATAAATAAACGCCACATTGATTTTCTTAGCAATGGGCTGAGACCAAGCGATTTCGGTAATATTTTAATTAATTTCAATATAATTTTTCATGTATTGCTTTCTCCAAGAGAAAGCTTCATAACGGTGCAAATCATAAAATCGAAAATTGTTATTCATTTCAATGTTTGAACTGGTGCAGTTAGTTGTTTGTAACTCAAAATTAATTAGATATATTTTTAATTCACCATAATTTGCAATAGTAAACAGTTAAAGGGACGCACTATCTTTGAGAAAGCATACTGCTACTGAGTTAGCAGCGGTTTTAAGATAATCACAATTTAATTATTTTAATAATTTATTATAACTCTTTCAGCGCGTCCAGGCAAAAAATGGAAGGGTCCTAAAAACCAAAAGAAAAATGAAGCAAACCAAGAAAAAAAGAATTAAAATTTAAAAATATGTAAACTGGTTATCGAAACAAAAATGTAATAAAAGTTGTAAAAATCAAGTGTGAAGCTATTGCATGATTTCTATACAAAAATTTTGACTAATAGCCTTCTTTTAAACTGGATAAAACATGTAAAAGATGTTGCAGCTGACATTTTCTTGAAGATGGAACAAGCAAATATATAGGTTTTTATTATTATTATTCTCATAAGGAGGTCTGAAGTGCTAATTTTTTAAATTTTTTGTCAGAAATTTACTAATGATCACCGAAATGACTATCTGCAGTGTGTTTTCACCTCCAGACAACTCTGCAGCGCCACTGCAAACTTCAGCGAAAAGTTCGGGATGTACACAGCTCCGATTTTTCTCTTGCTTTAAAAAAAAAGAACAATGCCTCGATTCACTGCTCAAGCTAAATCTGCTTTCTAGCACTTTGTTTTCAAAACGTGCACTAGCCAGGCGAAAAGAAGAAAAACTAACGATGTATATAGTCGAGTAGAGTAAAATCGTTATATGAGGAAAGTAATTTACAGGACGGCGGCATCACTAGGAAATCCCTATAAACAGTAACGTTGTTATCTCACTCTCTCTCTCTCTCTCTCTCTCTCTCTCGCTCTCTCGCTCTCTCGCAGCAAGAGGAACTCAGCTCGTCCCCCTTATTTTACACTCAGCAAGCTCTTGCCTCTCACGCGATTTTTTCCCGCGCGTTGTCTGGCGATCGCTTGTTTCGGAGCTTTTTTTTCTCGGCCGCGATGTGTCCATGAGCGTCCCCAGACCCGCACTTATCACAAATCTGTCTCACTTGTGACTTATCGCTTGATTGTTCGGTACTTACGTCAATTCATCGATGTATAATCGCTGCTATTTGTCGCTCGCTAGCGCGAGAAAACCTTTTGGTGCTTCGAATCTTTAAATCTATTCCTTTGTTATTCACCCTACATGAAAAAACTCTCTCCCCCCCCCCCCCAGTTACACAATATACACTGTTCTCTTCGCATTTCACATCAACTTCTTCACAATGAAGGCATAAAATGTCTTTTCAGTGCATTTCAAAGTAGGTATGACTCGTGTTAACAGGTGAAAAAACAATGTCAATTTATTAACATTTTTTACTAATGCACTTTGCATGAAACTTTCTTATCTAATTTACAGTTTATGTCTAAATTGAAAAACAATAAATCGCATCTATGTTGAGAGATCTAATGTTAACTATTCTCTCAACTGTTTAGATCTGAGTTTTATGCAAATTGTCCACAGGCGCTCATCTTTGGTCAATTCTTAGATGGCTTAGTTTTTTTTCTTTTTGTTTCAAAGTACAATAACATTCAATATAAAAAAGTATATTTTACATTTGCATTTGTTTTTATATAATATTATTAGTATATTCATCATATTGTTTAATTAGTATTAATTTTAATTAGTATTAATATTCAATCAGTATGCTAATTTTATAATTAATCATTTTTAATTTGAAGCTTAGTTAAAACGCGCTAAAATAAAGAAACAAGTGGAACGTGAAGCGCAAGTATACTACTTTGGACAAACATCTATGGCATGAAGTTGGTTGCTCAGCACCATAATCGATTGTATGCTGTGAAGGCAAACTATGAGCACCCACGATGTACTCTCGAAGCCCAACACTGAATACGCGAGTATGTAAACACGCATATATAGATACACACTATAGAGAAGAGCGCTCGCATATACTGTACTCGCGCTCATTCTCTCTCTCGCTTGTAAGTCTCGGAAGGAGACAGTCGTGACCGACGACACATCACACATTGTAATAAAGTTACTTATTATTAAAAGCAACCTCACTAATTTTCCACCACTCCAACAGATGCATCTGTATTACGTGAGACTAGGCGTTTATGTATTATGCACGCACCATGTTGAGTGTCTCTCGCCAAGATCTCTGGAGATTTGGGGTCTCGCGGCATTATGTGATCCTCGACGATTAACAGTTGTACGGCGCTTGAATCAGGCTACGACCAGCTGACTCGTGTGTTTCTGTAACGAAACCACTAGCCGGTTAAACCTTTTTAGACCACACTCGTTATCTTCCTCCCCTTCCGAAAAATATAACAATGTTAATAAAGTATTAACGTATGACCTATTAATCTCTGAAAACCAATTAAAGAAATATACAAAATACGTTATGATACTGATAAGGTTCTGGAAACATACTACAAAATTACAACAATTTAATTGAGGGTAAGATTTTTCGCCTAAAGTAACTTCAAAGTCTTCTAATAACACTTTGCAATCTTATTCAAATATTATTGCATTATTCCATAGAGAAAGAAGATCTTCTATGAAATCCAAACAGTATAATTTAGCTATATATCATTATTGTAATTATCCTGTTTGCAAGCCTACAAGCAATTATAATTAGGGCGAAAATTATACACATAGGCTAATTTTAAAAATTTTCTGTCATATTCTGCTAACATTTGATAAGTGCCGAATGGCGCGGACTATCCTGATCCTGTGTCGATAATCCTCGTGGAGTAATAGCTATTATTTTTGCATTAAAAGCGTCTTTGGCCGCTGCACTCGTGCAATCATGCAATTGTTCCTCGCCTTACCAGAGAATCGATATGTATTAATATGTACAGGGCATTAATATTAGGCATTAATATGTACAGGAGTGGGCAGAGAAATAATTATACATGATTTACTTTACAAGAAAAAGAGAAGCGTTCATTTTATCCAATTGCAAAAATTTCAGTCATTACCGTGGTAGAATAGGCAACTTACTTATTCGGCTTATTCTAATAATTCTTATTAATATATTACATAAGATAGAAATTATTCTGGGAAAATCGAAAAGAAATGCAGCTATATATTATAGTTCAACTACATATTATGATTCTATAAACGTTATGCAAGTCTACCACAATGTAATTAGGGGTTAAGCTCTTCACATCAGCCAAAATTAAAATACCCTTGCGACAAAAATTTCACAATTTTATTAGAATATTATTAAAATATTTCATAGAATAGAAATTTAAAAATGAAAACCCAAAAAAACATTCTAGAATAAGCTATTAATCTTACAGAATTGCGAAACATAATAATAATATTATTACAATATAATCACAACCACCAGATGTTTCGAATCTAATAACTTTGAAATATTCAAGTAATGTTATCGTAGCAATTTGTAATAATACTGCAATATTACTGCAATATTAATATTCTTGGAGGGTTATGTCACATTATCATAATATTACTATAATGTAGTGCGTGGCCAGCAGTTTTGGACCGGCCAACTTTTCAATATTCCGGCAATGTTGCGGTAGCATTTTGCAATACTCCTGCAATGTTACTGTAATATTGCCTTCGGATGAAATTTTTCTGCCAAAATCAAAAAAAAATTTCCAGAATATATTAATATTCTTCGGGGGATATGTAACCTTACCACAATATTACTAGAATGTAGTTTGTGGGCAGCAGTTTCGGACCGGCCAACTTATCAATATTCCAGCAATGTTGCGGTAGCATTTTGCAATACTCCTGCAATATTACTGTAATATTGCCTTCGGATGAAATTTTTCTGCGAAACTAAAAAAAAAAAATTCCAGAATATATTGATATTCTTGGAGGGTTATGTAACCTTACCACAATATTACTAGAATGTAGCGCGTGGCCAGCAGTTTTGGACCGGCCAACTTTTCAATATTCCGGCAATGTTGCGGTAGCTTTTTGCAATACTCCTGCAATATTACTGTAATATTGCCTTCGGATGAAATGTTTCTGCGAAAATCAAAAAAAAATTTCAAGAATATATTTATATTCTTGTAGGGTTATGTAAACTTACCACAATATTACTAGAATGTAGTGCGTGGCTAGCAGTTTCGGAGCGGCCAACTTTTCAATATTCCGGCAATTTTGCGGTAGCATTTTGCAATACTCCTGCAATATTACTGTAATATTGCCTTCGGATGAAATTTTTCTGCAAAACTCAAAAAAAAAATCCAGAATATATTAATATTCTTGGAGGGTTATGTAACCTTACCACAATATCACTAGAATGTAGCGCGTGGCCAGCAGTTTCGGACCGGCCAACTTTTCAATATTCCGGCAATGTTGCGGAAGCATTTTGCAATACTCCTGCAATATTACTGTAATATTACCTTCGGATGAAATTTTTCTGCCAAAATAAAAAAAAAATTTCCAGAATATATTAATATTCTTGGTGGGTTATGTAACCTTACCACAATATTACTAGAATGTAGTGCATGACCAGCAGTTTCGGACAGGCCAACTTTTCAATATTCCGGCAATGTTGCGGTAGCATTTTGCAATACTCCTGCAATATTACTGTAATATTGCCTTCGGATGAAATTTTTCTGCCAAAATCCAAAAAAAAATTTCCAGAATATATTAATATTCTTCGGGGGATAACCTTACAACAATATTACTAGAATGTAGTTTGTGGTAGCATTTTGCAATACTCCTGCAATATTACTGTAATATTGCCTTCGGATGAAATATTTCTGCCAAAATCAAAAAAAAATTTCCAGAATATATTAATATTCTTGTAGGGTTATGTAACCTTACCACAATATTACCAGAATGTAGCGCGTGGCCAGCAGTTTTGGACCGGCCAACTTATCAATATTCCGGCAATGTTGCGGTAGCATTTTGCAATACTCCTGCAACGTTACTGTAATATTGCCTTCGGATGAAATTTTTCTGCCAAAATCAAAAAAAAAATTTCCAAAATATATTAATATTCTTCGGGGGATATTTAATCTTACCACAATATTACTAGAATGTAGTTTGTGGCCAGCAGTTTCAGACCGGCTAACTTTTCAATATGCCGGCAATGTTGCATTAGAATTTTGCAATACTCCTGCAATATTACTGTAATATTGCCTTCGGATGAAATTTTTCTGCAAAACTCAAAAAAAAAATTCCAGAATATATTAATATTCTTGGAGGGTTATGTAACCTTACCACAATATCACTAGAATGTAGCGCGTGGCCAGCAGTTTCGGACCGGCCAACTTTTCAATATTCCGGCAATGTTGCGGAAGCATTTTGCAATACTCCTGCAATATTACTGTAATATTACCTTCGGATGAAATTTTTCTGCCAAAATAAAAAAAAAATTTCCAGAATATATTAATATTCTTGGTGGGTTATGTAACCTTACCACAATATTACTAGAATGTAGTGCATGACCAGCAGTTTCGGACAGGCCAACTTTTCAATATTCCGGCAATGTTGCGGTAGCATTTTGCAATACTCCTGCAATGTTACTGTAATATTGCCTTCGGATGAAATTTTTCTGCCAAAATCAAAAAAAAATTTCCAGAATATATTAATATTCTTCGGGGGATATGTAACCTTACCACAATATTACTAGAATGTAGTGCGTGGCTAGCAGTTTCGGAGCGGCCAACTTTTCAATATTCCGGCAATTTTGCGGTAGCATTTTGCAATACTCCTGCAATATTACTGTAATATTGCCTTCGGATGAAATTTTTCTGCAAAACTCAAAAAAAAAATTCCAGAATATATTAATATTCTTGGAGGGTTATGTAACCTTACCACAATATCACTAGAATGTAGCGCGTGGCCAGCAGTTTCGGACCGGCCAACTTTTCAATATTCCGGCAATGTTGCGGAAGCATTTCGCAATACTCCTGCAATATTACTGTAATATTGCCTTCGGATGAAATTTTTCTGCGAAACTAAAAAAAAAAATTCCAGAATATATTGATATTCTTGGAGGGTTATGTAACCTTACCACAATATTACTAGAATGTAGCGCGTGGCCAGCAGTTTTGGACCGGCCAACTTTTCAATATTCCGGCAATGTTGCGGAAGCATTTTGCAATACTCCTGCAATATTACTGTAATATTACCTTCGGATGAAATTTTTCTGCCAAAATAAAAAAAAAATTTCCAAAATATATTAATATACTTGGTGGGTTAAGTAACCTTACCACAATATCACTAGAATGTAGCGCGTGGCCAGCAGTTTTGGACCCTCCAACTTTTCAATATTCCGGCAATGTTGCGGTAGCTTTTTGCAATACTCCTGCAATATTACTGTAATATTGCCTTCGGATGAAATTTTTCTGCGAAAATCAAAAAAAAATTTCCAGAATATATTAAGATTCTTCGGGGTATATGTAACCTTACCACAATATTACTAGAATGTAGCGCGTGGCCAGCAGTTTCAGACCGGCTAACTTTTCAATAGGCAGGCAATATTGCATTAGAATTTCGCAATACTCCTGCAATGTTACTGTAATATTGCCTTCGGATGAAATTTTTCTGCCAAAATCAAAAAAAAATTTCCAGAATATATTAATATTCTTCGGGGGATATGTAAGCTTACCACAATATTACTAGAATGTAGTTTGTGGGCAGCAGTTTTGGACCGGCCAACTTATCAATATTCCGGCAATGTTGCGGTAGCATTTTACAATACTCCTGCAATATTACTGTAATATTGCCTTCGGATGAAATTTTTCTGCGAAACTAAAAAAAAAAATTCCAGAATATATTTATATTCTTGGAGCGTTATGTAACCTTACCACAATATTACTAGAATGTAGCGCGTGGCCAGCAGTTTTGGACCCTCCAACTTTTCAATATTCCGGCAATGTTGCGGTAGCTTTTTGCAATACTCCTGCAATATTACTGTAATATTGCCTTCGGATGAAATGTTTCTGCGAAAATCAAAAAAAAATTTCAAGAATATATTTATATACTTGTAGGGTTATGTAAACTTACCACAATATTACTAGAATGTAGTGCGTGGCTAGCAGTTTCGGAGCGGCCAACTTTTCAATATTCCGGCAATTTTGCGGTAGCATTTTGCAATACTCCTGCAATATTACTGTAATATTGCCTTCGGATGAAATTTTTCTGCAAAACTCAAAAAAAAAATTCCAGAATATATTAATATTCTTGGAGGGTTATGTAACCTTACCACAATATCACTAGAATGTAGCGCGTGGCCAGCAGTTTCGGACGGGCCAACTTTTCAATATTCCGGCAATGTTGCGGAAGCATTTTGCAATACTCCTGCAATATTACTGTAATATTACCTTCGGATGAAATTTTTCTGCCAAAATAAAAAAAAATTTCCAGAATATATTAATATTCTTGGTGGGCTATGTAACCTTACCACAATATTACTAGAATGTAGTGCATGACCAGCAGTTTCGGACAGGCCAACTTTTCAATATTCCGGCAATGTTGCGGTAGCATTTTGCAATACTCCTGCAATGTTACTGTAATATTGCCTTCGGATGAAATTTTTCTGCCAAAATCAAAAAAAAATTTCCAGAATATATTAATATTCTTCGGGGGATATGTAACCTTACCACAATATTACTAGAATGTAGTGCGTGGCTAGCAGTTTCGGAGCGGCCAACTTTTCAATATTCCGGCAATTTTGCGGTAGCATTTTGCAATACTCTTGCAATATTACTGTAATATTGCCTTCGGATGAAATTTTTCTGCAAAACTCAAAAAAAAAATTCCAGAATATATTAATATTCTTGGAGGGTTATGTAACCTTACCACAATATCACTAGAATGTAGCGCGTGGCCAGCAGTTTCGGACCGGCCAACTTTTCAATATTCCGGCAATGTTGCGGAAGCATTTCGCAATACTCCTGCAATATTACTGTAATATTGCCTTCGGATGAAATTTTTCTGCGAAACTAAAAAAAAAAATTCCAGAATATATTGATATTCTTGGAGGGTTATGTAACCTTACCACAATATTACTAGAATGTAGCGCGTGGCCAGCAGTTTTGGACCGGCCAACTTTTCAATATTCCGGCAATGTTGCGGAAGCATTTTGCAATACTCCTGCAATATTACTGTAATATTACCTTCGGATGAAATTTTTCTGCCAAAATAAAAAAAAAATTTCCAAAATATATTAATATTCTTGGTGGGTTATGTAACCTTACCACAATATTACTAGAATGTAGTGCATGACCAGCAGTTTCGGACAGGCCAACTTTTCAATATGCCGGCAATGTTGCATTAGAATTTCGCAATACTCCTGCAATATTACTGTAATATTACCTTCGGAAGAAATTTTTCTGCCAAAATCAAACAAAATTTCCAGAATATATTAAGTTTCTTCGGGGGATATGTAACCTTACCACAATATTACTAGAATGTAGCGCGTGGCCAGCAGTTTTGGACCGGCCAACTTATCAATATTCCGGCAATGTTGCGGTAGCATTTTGCAATACTCCTGCAACGTTACTGTAATATTGCCTTCGGATGAAATTTTTCTGCCAAAATCAAAAAAAAATTTCCAGAATATATTAATATTCTTCGGGGGATAACCTTACCACAATATTACTAGAGTAGTTTGTGGTAGCATTTTGCAATACTCCTGCAATATTACTGTAATATTGCCTTCGGATGAAATTTTTCTGCCAAAATCAAAAAAAAATTTCCAGAATATATTAATATTCTTGTAGGGTTATGTAAACTTACCACAATATTACTAGAAAGCAGTGCATGACCAGCAGTTTTGGACCGGCCAACTTTTCAATATTCCGGCAATGTTGCCGTAGCATTTTGCAATACTCCTGCAATATTAGTGTAATATTGCCTTCGGATGAAATTTTTCTGCCAAAATCAAAAAAAAATTTCCAGAATATATTAATATTCTTCGAGGGATATGTAATCTTACCACAATATTACTAGAATGTAGTTTGTGGCCAGCAGTTTCAGACCGGCTAACTTTTCAATATGCCGGCAATGTTGCATTAGAATTTCGCAATACTCCTGCAATATTACTGTAATATTACCTTCGGAAGAAATTTTTCTGCCAAAATCAAACAAAATTTCCAGAATATATTAAGATTCTTCGGGGGATATGTAACCTTACCACAATATTACTAGAATGTAGCGCGTGGCCAGCAGTTTTGGACCGGCCAACTTATCAATATTCCGGCAATGTTGCGGTAGCATTTTGCAATACTCCTGCAACGTTACTGTAATATTGCCTTCGGATGAAATTTTTCTGCCAAAATCAAACAAAAAATTTCCAGAATATATTAATATTCTTCGGGGGATATGTAATCTTACCACAATATTACTAGAATGTAGTTTGTGGCCAGCAGTTTCAGACCGGCTAACTTTTCAATATGCCGGCAATGTTGCGGTAGCGTTTTGCAATACTCCTGCAATATTACTGTAATATTGCCTTCGCATGAAATTTTTCTGCCAAAATCAAAGAAAATTTCCAGAATATATTAAGATTCTTCGGGGTATATGTAACCTTACCACAATATTACTAGAATGTAGCGCGTGGCCAGCAGTTTCAGACCGGCTAACTTTTCAATATGCCGGCAATATTGCATTAGAATTTCGCAATACTCCTGCAATGTTACTGTAATATTGCCTTCGGATGAAATTTTTCTGCCAAAATCAAAAAAAAATTTCCAGTATATATTAATATTCTTCGAGGGATATGTAACCTTACCACAATATCACTAGAATGTAGCGCGTGGCCAGCAGTTTCGGACCGGCCAACTTTTCAAAATTCCGGCCATGTTGCATTAGAATTTCGCAAGACTCCTGCAATATTACTGTAATATTACCTTCGGATGAAATTTTTCTGACAAAATAAAAAAAAATTTCCAGAATATATTAATATTCTTGGTGGGTTATGTAATCTTACCGCAATATTACTAGAATGTAGTTTGTGGCCAGCAGTTTCGGACCGGCCAACTTTTCAATAATCCGGCAATGTTGCGGTAGCATTTTGCAATACTCCTGCAATATTACTGTAATATTGCCTTCGGATGAAATTTTTCTGCAAAACTCAAAAAAAAATTCTAGAATATATTAATATTCTTGAAGGGTTATGTAACCTTACCCCAATATTACTAGAACGTAGCGCATGGCCAGCAGTTTCGGACCGGCCAACTTTTCATTATTCCGGCAATGTTGCGGTAGCATTTTGCAATACTCCTGCAATATTACTGTAATATTGCCTTCGGATGAAATTTTTCTGCGAAAATCGAAAAAAAATTTCCAGAATATATTAATACTCTTGGAGGGTTATGTAACCTTACCATAATATTACTAGAATGTAGTGCGTGGCCAGCAGTTTCGGACCGGTCAACTTTTCAATATGCCGGCAATGTTGCGGTAACACTTCGCAATACTCCTGCAATACTACTGTAATATTACCTTCGGATGAAATTTTTCTGACAAAATAAAAAAAAAATTTCCAGAATATATTAATATTCTTGAAGGGTTATGTAACCTTACCCCAATATTACTAGAATGTAGCGCGTGGCCAGCAGTTTTGGACCGGCCAACTTTTCAATATTCCGGCAATGTTGCGGTAGCATTTTGCAATACTCCTGCAATATTACTGTAATATTGCCTTCGGATGAAATTTTTCTGCCAAAATCAAACAAAATTTCCAAAATATATTAAGATTCTTCGGGGGATATGTAACCTTACCACAATATTACTAGAATGTAGCGTGTGACCAGCAGTTTCGGACCGGCCAACTTTTCAATATTCCGGCAATGTTGCGGTAGCATTTCGCAATACTCCTGCAATATTACTGTAATATTACCTTCGGATGAAATTTTTCTGCGAAACTAAAAAAGAAATTCCAGAATATATTAATATTCTTGGAGGGTTATGTAACCTTACCACAATATTACTAGAATTTAGTTTGTGGCCAGCAGTTTCAGACCGGCTAACTTTTCAATATGCCGGCAATGTTGCGGTAGCATTTTGCAATACTCCTGCAATATTACTGTAATATTGCCTTCGGATGAAATTTTTCTGCAAAACTCAAAAAAAAATTCTAGAATATATTAATATTCTTGAAGGGTTATGTAACCTTACCCCAATATTACTAGAACGTAGCGCATGGCCAGCAGTTTCGGACCGGCCAACTTTTCATTATTCCGGCAATGTTGCGGTAGCATTTTGCAATACTCCTGCAATATTACTGTAATATTGCCTTCGGATGAAATTTTTCTGCGAAAATCGAAAAAAAATTTCCAGAATATATTAATACTCTTGGAGGGTTATGTAACCTTACCATAATATTACTAGAATGTAGTGCGTGGCCAGCAGTTTCGGACCGGTCAACTTTTCAATATGCCGGCAATGTTGCGGTAACACTTCGCAATACTCCTGCAATACTACTGTAATATTACCTTCGGATGAAATTTTTCTGACAAAATAAAAAAAAAATTTCCAGAATATATTAATATTCTTGAAGGGTTATGTAACCTTACCCCAATATTACTAGAATGTAGCGCGTGGCCAGCAGTTTTGGACCGGCCAACTTTTCAATATTCCGGCAATGTTGCGGTAGCATTTTGCAATACTCCTGCAATATTACTGTAATATTGCCTTCGGATGAAATTTTTCTGCCAAAATCAAACAAAATTTCCAAAATATATTAAGATTCTTCGGGGGATATGTAACCTTACCACAATATTACTAGAATGTAGCGTGTGACCAGCAGTTTCGGAGCGGCCAACTTTTCAATATTCCGGCAATGTTGCGGTAGCATTTCGCAATACTCCTGCAATATTACTGTAATATTACCTTCGGATGAAATTTTTCTGCGAAACTAAAAAAGAAATTCCAGAATATATTAATATTCTTGGAGGGTTATGTAACCTTACCACAATATTACTAGAATTTAGTTTGTGGCCAGCAGTTTCAGACCGGCTAACTTTTCAATATGCCGGCAATGTTTCGGTAGCATTTCGGAATACTCCTGCAATATTACTGTAATATTACCTTCGGATGAAATTTTTCTGCCAAAATAAAAAAAAATTTCCAGAATGTATTAATATTCTTGGTGGGTTATGTAACCTTACCACAATATTACTAGAATGTAGTGCGTTGCTAGCAGTTTCGGACCGGCCAACTTTTCAACATACCGGCAATATTGCGTTAGCATTTTACAATACTCCTGCAATATTACTGTAATATTGCCATCGGATGAAATTTTTCAGTGAAAATCAAAAAAATGTTTCAAGAATATATTAATACTCTTGGAGGGTTATGTAACCTTACCATAATATTACTAGAATGTAGCGCGTGGCCAGCAGTTTCGGACCGGCCAACCTTTCAATATTCCGGCAATGTTGCGGTAGCATTTTGCAATACTCCTGCAATATTACTGTATTATTACAAAAAACCGATATTTTTTATTAAAAAAAAAAAAAATTATAATGTATTAATGTTCTGGGAATGTTGAATAAGCTTACTAGAATATTACTATAACATTACTTTCCACGGATGTGTACGGAATATCGATCGAATCGACGTAATGTTAAAACGGACATTTCCCTTCGCAGCAATGTTGCCTGACCGTGGCCTGCTGGTTACGTAACCCTCCCGCAACATAACTTAACCTACTTTACTTACCAAAGCAACATTCCAGCAATATTCTCAGAGTGTTGGGTGCTATATGGGTACAGGTGTAGGGAGCCAAAGCATAAGTAGGAAAAGTCACTAGAAGTGAGTTGGCACTAGTGTTTAAACTAGAGTGTAGCCATCTTGAGCGCGAAGATTTGAATTTGAAAATAGTACTTAGAGAATTTTGAATGTTTTTTTTTTCCATAGGGAAAATTAATATTTTATTATAATAATTAATAATAATATTTTTGAATAATAAGTAATTATTTTATGTGTATAATATTGATATATTTTTATGATTTTTATATATTTTATGATTTATTTTTGAATATCAAGGGGTGCGGTAGCGCCACGATGGCAAGTATAAGGTTCGTTCAGTACGCACGCCGCCGTCGGGCGCTAGCCAGACCCTATTATACATCTCATAGGCATTGTTCGAAACTTGACTTACGGTTTTTTTCACTTTGACAGCATTATTTGTCACATGGAACTACTCAAACGAAAGCTTGAGACGAAAGTAATAAAATCACATCAGGGTCATATTTTGTGAAATGGCTTCTATTAAATGTTATTCTGAATTGAAAGTTCCGGCTCATGAATTCTAGTCAAAAAAATTGTTCTCCCTGATAAATTGTTTTCCGCCATACGTCATCATGTGTGACGTCAGCGCTATAGATATATACTTGTGTACAGATATGTGGTGCAGACTACGATTACAATAACACAGTGCTAAGGTATAGATAGATAAGCAAGCAATTTTATCAAGGGGCGGGTTTGATAATAATTGTAAATCAGTGTTAAATGTAATATAAATTTAACCTAAATATATATTTTAAAACAGTGTTAAATTCTTTTGAACACAATCGAAAATCAATCATAAACTAATAGTTCATAATTAGATAAGTATTTAGTTTTATTTTGATTTATATAAATATACAATACAAATAAAGGATTTGTGAACTGATTCTTTGTTAAAATGTTCTCTTTTATTTTTCAGGTTTTATTAGATTGGAAGGCATACAACTATCAGGATACAAGGAAAAAATTTTCTCGTAATGTGACAATCTAGTGAAGTGTAAAGTATTTAATGATTTTTCATGCAAGAAAGTTTCTATTTTTCCATGTGACAAACTAGTGAAAGTGCTGTGTTTTCATTGTTTAAGTATGGAAGAAAGTTTTTACAGAATTTACAGTCAATGTTTTCCTATTTCTATTGGGAGGTTACGCAACTGTAGGGTTATACACTAAAGGAATTCCTGTGACAAGATGGTGAAGTGAAAAGTATTTTATTAAGGTGACGCCGTATCCACACACAAGAAGATACCTGTTTTATCTTAATTTCGTATTTCAAGGTTTTTTCCTAAACCATAATATCAATCGACTTGGAATTTTAGGATGTGATGTAGAATAACAAAATCTAGGGGGGACAAGTACTATTTTGTTGAAATAATCTAAAATTAATATTCCTGTAATTTGTCGCATACCGACCTTTTGAAATGAACCGTCAAAGCTCGATGTCTCCTTGTTTTCAACCAATTTATGAAGTATTCTCTAATTTTTTGCATCAATGCATTCTTGTCCCCGCTTACTTATATAATAAAGAATAATTCTCAATGAATCAAAAAGTTATTGATAAAAAAATACGAATAAAAACCTTGAATTACTCAACACTTTGATACCGCTGCTTTCCGATGAGATAGTTGAGCAGACGATGTGTTACCAGAACTAAAAATGTATACGTATACGTATACCATGAAAATAGTTGCAATAAGAATACCTGTCCCCCCTCACTATAATACTAATTGATTTTCTGAACAATGTCCTGACACTGATTTGTGCATACACTTTCTAAAAACCTTGAATTACACGACGCTGATATACGGCCGCCGTGAGACGACGGCCATGTTTAGTATTTGTGTTTGACGCTACCTAGAGATGGCGCTTGAATAATGTTCTTGGCTTCTTGCACCGCTACGTACTGAGCAGATGTGATACAGCTTTCTGACGTAGCCAATAGATACCGTTTGAGAACAGAAGTGAAGCGAAAGTAGGCGAATGCACGATTTTTTGCTCTTACATAATAAACATATTTCTGTTTATATGCTATCTTATATGGCCCGTTAAACAATTACTATAATTGTTGTCGAGTACAAAAACTAAGTTATAACTTTTTGCTGTTCGTTCTCCCTAAACTGTAGGTTAAAATGTCAGTCAGCTATTTTTGATTAAGATATAACAATCTTATAATAAATACAGTTAAAAATAGAATTTTTAATAGTTTTCATTTATGTAAAACTCAAAATCTTATAATAGATCATGTTTAAAAAAGTGTTGAAATAGAAAAAACGCTAATGTTAGATTTTGTGCAGTTGATCCCTTCAGCTTCAAGTTTAAATATTGATGTGGATAACTTGAACGATGATCTTAATTAATTATATTGTATTGGATATTATAGAAAGTTTATTAACTTATATGTATAATTTGTAAATATTTGATACTTAATATTAATTAATTTTGTAAATTAAATAATAATTGTAGGAGACACTTTTTGTAGGTTGATCGGGGTGATATGCTAAGCGAGGAGATGACTACTATCAAAAATTTACTCCTTTTATAGTTATTATTTAGGATGCATGATACTACATAATATTTACAATTCTTTTCAAAGTGCAAAAGTGCGAATGTATGGTTTTTTGCCGTTCGTCCTCCCTAGGCTTTGTGTGAAGCCATTGACTAATATTACTTTGAACCACTATTGCAATGACAAGCAAAGGTAAGTTAACATTCTTTCAACACTTACTACATATACAGAGTTGATTTGTTATATTGAATCATATTTTGAAACAGTTGTAAACTGCAAAAATGTGAATAGTTTATTTTTTTCCGTTCGGACGCCCTAGATTATTGACAGTATCGACGATTAAAGTTTTTTTTAATGAACGCTCCTTTATAAAATATGTGGTAAAATTGTGTTTTATACATTTTGTGTAGTTAAGTTTGTGTATTAGAACTATTTTTTCATTGTAATGCTTTATATACGAAATTGGCGAAGCGGAAAACATGTTTTTTAATTTTCTAAATAACTATTTCGGGAAATGGCGTAAAATTTTCCCACAATATGTCTCTAAATGTTCTATAATAAATATGTTCTATATATATACATAAGTGCGAATGTAAGGTTTTTTGCCGTTCATCCTCCCTAGGCTGTCTATGAAACCAACGACAAAAATACTTGAAGAAACTATTATAATAGCAAACATAGAAAAATTAAAATTTCTTTAACAGTTGGTATGTATACAGAGTTAATATTTTACACATAAATATATTTGCAAACGTTTTTATTTGCAAAATAGATGACTATGATTGTTTTAAATGAACGCTCCGACCAACAATAAAGTATGCATTTGGTTCGCAGTTAGTAGGCGTGTAAAGCAGATATTATACTTAGTAATGTTTACAATCTAACGACTAAGTTTACTTTAAACAAATATTACAGTAACAAATATACAAGTAAGTTAACATTTTTTCAATACCTAGTAAATACACAAAGTTGATTTTTTATACATAATAATATTTTGAAACAGTTTTGCACTGCAAAAATGTGAAAAGCTTGGTTTTCCGTTCTTCGGCCCTACCTTATTGACAGAATAGACAACTACGATTTTTTTTAAATGAACGCTTCAATAAGTCAATATATGTGATGTTAAGTAAGGTAATAATGTGTTATGCTACGTTGTCGATAGAATTGATAACAGTGATTGTTTTTTAATGAGCAATCCTATAAAAGATTAGCGCGATTTGTTCACTTATTCACTTGCTAGTTGAAACAGGCTATTTGTTAGTGTGTTCGTTGCATTCAGGAAGAGATTCTTGAAATTTGAAAGTAAACCTTCTTATCCTTTCAGTTGCAAATTCCAGTAAGCACAGCTGTAGTAACAAATTTAAGTCATTATTTTGATAGACGAACACACAAAATTATTTGCGTGCCTTCCTTACAACAATCCTTTCTACCAAATTAGTGCAGATTTCTTTAGAGGGCATTATTGATGTAGTACCTGAAAAATGAGAAAATTTGTTAGTAAGTACAATGAGAATTTATTCAGAAGGATTTTCAAAGGGTTATACTAGGTTACTTTAGACATTAATGATTTTACCTGTATGAAACTATAGATGAATAACAGAAAGTATATCAGTACTTTCCGTAAGATTGTCTCGGCCATCACAGCTTCTTTCCATGATTTTACTATGTAGAAGAATGGTTGAGTAAACTTTAATACTAAGGTATCACATGTTAATATCAGTTTCAAACTTTCAGTAATATTTTGTGTTATATAATGTATTCTATTTCATAAATGTTATAAACTTTGAGAATTTTAAAGGAGCTCCATCAACGCTCCTTTACGTGAGACGCAACCAACTGTTTAGATTATCTTCGTCTCCCCGATTATAGTATTGAATATATAATTATTTTATTGTCGTTTCAACAACGTTTTTTGAAGCAACTACTACAAGATTTTTAAATAGCTTTAGCTATGTACAGACTGTATTCAACGGTGATGCTTTAGCATCTACACGTAGTCTGGTTGAAAGACTCATATACTACATTTACATCATATATTATTTTATCATTTATAATAAATAGCAGTATGTATGAGGAAACTAATAAAATAATTCTGTAGTGGCCCAGTTGCATTGCAAAACTAGTACAACATATTTAACTTATTTAATGCTATTTGAAGACTGCTATACGTAGATGCCCTTATACATCCATGTAGATTGGTTGAAACAATAAACTAAAGAAATCACTTTAGACTAATCCGCTTTCAAGACTATGCTTCTATACTATGCTCTTGTATATATACACAGTATGGCTAAAGAAACATATTAATTAAGTATAATATTATAATCAAATTCATATTAACCTTTAGAGCGCCGGGATAAATTACGGACCTTAGACCATTTCTACAGAAAAATGCGATTTGCAAATTTTTCAAAATCCCGGCGCTCTAAAGCTTAATAAATAGGACTCGTCAAAAATACTTATTATAAAATTACCATATAGAATTGCATTACACAACTCTAAAATGTTTCACTAGTTTTATTGTAAATGAGTATGATACTTTAAACTATATTCCAGTATGAATTGATCAAAGAGATCGAAAAATAAATTTCTTTTACAGAAAATCTTTGAAAAGAAAGGTTGTGAAATAAATGATTAAACAAAATTAATTTAGAGATCGAAAAATAGTTATATTTTATTCATGTGACTTTTGGTGTTGAGTCAGGTGTCTTTGAAAATGAAATTTTCGTCCACAATGACATACTAAATTACCTACGCATTTTTGTTGATGTCTAAGTAAATTTCTTTTAAATAACCGTGAACCACATTCATTGCAGTTCACTAGTGCATCAGCAAGATGTTGTTCTTGCATATGACGGTGCTTGTTACTTTTTGTAATTAATATTTGGCAAAACTCGCAATTCTCTGATGCTTCTGCCTTTTCAACTTTTTCTTTTTTATTGTTGCTGTCACTTACTGACAGCGTTGCGTGTCCATTTTCAATATGTAACTGCATGTTTCTTTTGCGCATAAATTTCTTATCACATGTTTCAACAATACATTTAAATGGTTTGACGCCATGTACATTCAAATTGTGTGCAATTAATTCTTTCTTATTATAAATTAATTTTCCACTTAAGCAACCTTGAACTCCACATTTGTAAGTTGTTTTTTTACTTTTTGCTATATTTTTGTTCATTATAGGTGCCTGTAGAATTTCTTCTACGGTTAAACGTCCTTTATCTTTCCATTTGCAAATAGATAAAGACGACCTATTCACTGATACTTTCGTTCCATAATTAATAGCCTCTGCTATCGTCACACCATTATTAATAACACAATGCAATACACCTTCGCCTATGTATATTAAATCGCCTGGATTTTGAGCATAAAACTGCACAGGTATGTTCCAATCATCAAATAATTTTGGATTAATTAGATATCCTGGCTTATGATAAATTGCACAGGGTAATTCTGGATTAAATTTTTTAGCTAACTGCTTACAAAATGGGAAAGGAACAAACACATAAACTTTTTGTTTTCCATTCAAAGATAAATTGATACTGGGCTGGTCCCCGTCTTCATTATGAAAAACAGTTGCGCTCCCAGGACCTGAAATATACCACATTGAAGAATTGATACCGGTTACAATAATATCTTTACTGCCAGCTAAGGTAGATTTCTCAAAATGAAGCATCACTTTTCCATTTGGAGGAATGGTGCTGTCTCTTCCATAAACAGCATTAAAATTTCCATCCTTTGTTTTTTCGAAGTATTTCTTAAATATTCTCGATCCATATTCATTATCTAACTCTTCACTATTACGTTGAAGGAATTCTTGACCTTCTTTACACATTTTAATTAATTGTTTACGATTTGCACTCTTTTTTGACACTGGACAGATTTCATGAATATCTTGCTTAACAATATGAACATTTTCCTCAATAACTTTAATGGAACTATTCTCAATGAGATGACTAACAATATCAATACTTTTTATCGTCTCTTCAGTCAATACAGATTTAAATACAGTTACAGGTACTCTGTTACTAAATTTCTCAAAATTTTCAATATTCTGTAAAGCTTCGCTTAAACATTTTCCCTTTATTATACGAACGAAGTCCGTTCTTGTAACGCTGCTCATGTTGACTGTAATAATATATACCTAAGAACAAAAAAAGAAAAAAATTGATATACATATGTATCTATGTAAGACCCACTGCAAATAAATACTTGTATAATATATAATAAAACAGTAGAAGTTTTTAAATGATTATTTAATAAGACCGTCTGTAAAAATAAAATGTTGTTGGTAAGCTCTAACTTCGAATTTATATCAACTTGATATAATTTAATTTTATATAATTTTTTAATTCAACTTTATATTTAAGTTTAAGTTCCGTTTATTAAACTTTAGCAAAAAGAGAACCAGCCAAATTTGTGATTTTTCTTCGTAGGTACTCAGTTGTCCAAAAGTTTTGAAAAGATTAATAACAATCTACCAAAACTTAATATGAAAAAAGTATCATTTTCATTTTATGAAAAAAAAATGATCAATGAGATCAATTAGTCTATTCGTACCAAGCATTTTAATTTTGCACCGGTAAGTTAGCGCAAAAGCATTATGAGTGCAATAAGTATAGAGCAATGATGGGCCGCTAAGTCACTAATAGGCATAAACATCGAATTAACGCGATACTATGATACTAAGTGTACTTTAAATAATCCAACGAATATGACGGTTCTTTTTTAGAAAATTTAGAGTTAATTTTGAATTGTTTCCTTTGCCGAATTCATAATAAATGAAACTATTGTTCTAACAATTTGAAAAAATTAGCTGAAGTCTGGAAAAATTTGTAGAATTTTGCAGCTCTTTTAGGTGTATTTTCCAGTTTTTACAGAGGAAAATTGTATTTTTGAAGTAGAAATACCTATTACACTTTCTCAATAGAAGGTTGACTAATAATATTAGCTTGAGGTTATAAATGACTGTAAAAAAAACGGATATAAAAAGATTTGTTTAAATAGTTAAATCGTGTTTAAATCGTTACTGTGCAATCATATTCGCTTATAAACGAGAGATCGCGATTTTATCTAGTTCGTAATAAAGAAAATCTGAAGTAAGGTGAGCGCGATAAAGCACACGTACAATCGCTACTAAAAATAAAGTTTACATATATTGTATTGGATTTAGTACATATGTCGCCAAAATAAAAAAACCTCCCTGTAACATTTAAATAATATTAAAATGATTTTTTGATGATACAATTTTTTTTTATTTACTGTCTAATGAAAACAAGTAAGCTACATAATAAAAGTATAAATTATTTAAAAAATATTAAATAATATTAAAACATTTTTTATTTCAATTTGAGAATTTCGAATGTTATGCATCCTCGTTTGAATTTCGCGCGCTATTATTTGACACTGGCGATGAAATGTTAGCACCGAGCGGTAACATCAGGCAACCCTGCAAGCTATAGACCTGCATTGGGATTTCCAAGAATACATGCTGTATTTACTGACAGCATGTTAGGAAATTCAAAATCTTAATGTTAACACGTTATAATTATATTTTTATTTAATAACATCTCTTATAAAAGTTAACTTCTATTAAGGTTTAAATTGTTTTTAACGCTTAAATATGTAATTTATTATTGATCTGCTGTCCAAAGAATCAAATTTGTCAGAACTTTCTGCTTATAAATATATAATAAAAATACTGAAATAACGAGACAATTGAAACCCTACAATTTTTTATAGAACTGTCACTTGCTCAAAATTGAAATGGTAAAATAATAAAAAATGTCCTCGAAGATTAAATTTTTAAGTATGCTATATCACGATAACTCATTCGTATATAATGTAATGTATTGTGTATGTAAACTATTGTATACCCAAAGAAAGACTTTCGCGTTGAATTAAGAAGTTGCACACAATACATTTCTCAATATAACCTAATCATCGGTAACTTTGAATTATATATTTATATCTTGGAAAAAGCGGATGAGGTGCGGGGTGTCACGTCAATACTGCCTTTGCTCGCGCTCAACACACATACATAATACAGAAATGTTATAACCTCAAATTACTAACACGTATAAAGAAACTTATTTCACTTAGAATACACTTACTCAGAAATCACAGCAACGATATTTCTTCTGATTTACTTTTAACTCTACACTGTCTATTCTTGCTGAGAATATTCCTCGCAGCTTTGATATCAAGTATGCGGCCCAACACCAACTGTAGGACGTATGGCGCATGCGCGTATCGTTGACGGGCCACAGACATGGCCCACGAGCCCACGAGGCCAATCGTACTCATATATACATATATACGCGTGTACAACTTGTTGCCGCGCTATTGCTGCTGGCGCAAACGCAATAGTGCCAGATCGCGCGTGTTTCACGCTGACCTAGCCTAACAATCGTTTGTAAGTTGTGATTCAGTTGTCCCGCAACCTTGTACAGTTCAAGTTCAACAGTAAAACATTACGCAGACACAAACACGAGTGACAATGTCTAAAGGAAAAGGTAAGAAGAATGGTATAAGAAAAACAAAGGCTAAGGGTAAAAAGAATACTGTAAGAAAAACAATAGCTAAGGGAAAAGGTGAGAAGAATTTGTTTCTTCATAGTATGTTGTATATTTTCATACAAGTGCATGTAAATAGCCAAACGATATGATTTTGTATATTCAGTACTTTAACATATTTTCTGTACAGTTAACTTATATTATTAAATATACAATTTCACGTTTGATGCAGGAGGCAACAACAATGAGCCCACTAAACAGGAACTTGCAAAAAGGAACACACGATCGAGTAGCGAAGGTATTCCGGGCAACTCGAGCGAAAACAAACAGGAGGTTGGTTCCAAGGGACAGCCATTTTTATTATTTACATTTATTTTCCAGTTTCCAGTCGCTAATAACAAGCCTCTCCTCCCTTTGTTTCTCCTGTCTATCGCTCGCGTAGCCGTACACTTTATATAGCTATATTGCTCACGTAGCCGTACATTACATATATATGTATTGCTTGCGTAGCCGTAAATTGTATATAGCTGCATTGTTGAATGTAGTCATGCTGCCATCTCTACATGGCACTATATACGTGTGCATGTGCGTATCGATGTGCAAAAATATAAAACTGTTTTAAATATGCTGTATTTTTGTAACTTTTATGCTATTATATGTTTCTTTTTTCCACAGCTTTCAAAGAAACAACAACAAAAAGGAGAAATTGATCTTTTAAATAAAGAAATTCAATACTTAAAAGAGCAAAATGGAAATTCAAAACAAGAAATTCAAACATTGACTGCAAAATATCAAGAATTAACTGAAAAATATGAAAAATTGAAAACAAATAAAGAAAAATTACAGTTAGTAATTGACAAAAAAACTGCGCAATACCAAGAGCAACTCAGCCTTGTCAAACTTTTAAGAGCTGTTTGTATTTTTTTTTTATAATTATTATGATTATTATTATAAATTCTATTATTAATATTGCTATCATTCTGTTTTCTAGGAGAAAAACTTACCTTGCAAAGTCTGTGAAACGTGAATGGCAAGCGATTTACAGGCGACAATGAATTATAATCATGGATTCCACGGGGGTTGTCGTGGTATGGTGAGAGGCAATGGTTTTCGCGGACGTGGTGGTATGGTGAGGGACAATGGCTTTCGTGGACGTGGTGGACATAAGCAACAGTACCTCCAACCTTTCTTTTATCAACCATATTAATAAGATGTTCTTGTTTTGTAATTTCTTTTTTAATTACTAAAATTATTCAATGTACTTACGTTTGTCAATCATATAATTCTTATAATTATTTTTCTTTGTGTGATTATGTAGCAGGTACTACAATACGTTAGATTTCAGAGTACGATAGATTTTTTTTTATTTGGGATCAGTTTTAGAAAAAAATAAGATGGCTAAATGTAAAATTCTAAAAAATTTGTATGATTATGTAGCAAGTACTACAATACTTTGTATGAATATATATTTTGTACTATTCTCACGTAAAAATAAATAAGCATAAATGTAGATATAGCAAGTCTTTCTGGACATATTTCATTTTCCTATTAGTGTCAATATATAAGTAATTAGTGCCAATACTTTCATTTAAAAGGTTTTTCATTATAGGGTTATATATTTTTGTACAGAGGATTACTTAAGTTTACGCGTGCAATCATTTTGTCAATTTAAATAGTTTCGTTATTTGTTTGTTTTTTTTTGCAAGGCACACACACTCATACACACATATACAGACTGATAAACAGCTTGTATAATTTAATGCGCTTTTGCAAATATGTTCGGACACTGCATTGTAATTGAATCTCAAATAGAGATGTACCCATCATTCGTACATTTTCATATAACAACTTAAAATTAGTGAAAGTTGATAAATTATTTAGAAATAAAATAATGTTAATTTATTTCAAATGTAAAAATTGTTTTTTATAAACTTTTTACAATTTAAATTTTTGTCAATGATTGAATGAAAATTCTGTTGAATAGAAATGCATAAAAATGATGACGATCTCTGTTTTGTCCGATCACATTGTGAATATCAAAATCAGTAATAAAATTATTTCGTTGGATTCTTGTTAATAATAAAAAAAATTAATTAAATACAAATTTATTTAAGAGCTTTTTTTTAACTTAAGAGAAAAACACATCATTTTCTTCGATTTGTACGCGTACTTTCAGTTTTCATCGCCTTACCACAAAGATTACGATTTTTTAATAAAATGTTCATCCTATGTTATGCATAATTATCTTAATCATGCATTTAAAACTACTATTTCATATAGATACACTTACTTTTAATATTCCAATTTCAAAACTAAATGGTCATATTACTCTATTATAGCTATTGTAGGTCGAATTATATCTTTACAAGAATATCATTACGCGTCAATTCAAGTGGCGCCGCATAATCTGAAAAATCCAATCTATTGAAATTTTGGGGGGCGGGGGAATTTGCTCATATTATATCCACATTGCAATGGACTGCCAACGGATGAGTCATGAATTAATGAGTTGTATATATTTCGGTATAATTATTCAATTGTTTGTTATATGGTTGTGTAGTTATACTATTGTTCAATGGCAAAGTCCAAGCAGGGAAGTATTAAATCTCACAAGCAAAATCCTTCCCGGAGGGTTTCCTCGCGAGGCGCTTGGCGGAAAAAGTACGTATATCGAATACTCTGTAAACTGTACATAAAATGTAGTAATATTCAAAATACGGTTTTTAAAGAATGCATTGTTATCAACGCTTGCTATAATCATAATAATTTAAATAATAATTTTATTTCTGCATGGAAACAGTATGAAATGCATAAGCATATTTTATACATAACCTCAAAATTGGAAAATAGATCACACGAAGTTATGACGATATCTTGTTCATTATTTAATTATTGAAGTAAAAAGAAAATTAAGAGATTACTTATTATAGCTTCCAAGTTAGTTATTAAAATTATTCTATTTTTAAGAAAAACTAACCTTTTCAAGAACGCTTTTACTTTCCAATGAGATATATATTCCATTTTTTATCTATTATGCGAAAAAGTTGTTTACTTATTTTTGCAATTAATACTGTATACTCAGTCGTACGGTCAATTATTATTCAGCTATTGTATAACTTTCTTAAAATGCATACAAGAAACAGCAAGATGAAATAATATATATATGATGAAATATATACTTTTCATTTACTTTTTGCCCCCAAAAGTTGCAAAAAAAGTTCTCGGGCTACATCGGCCGGATAAAGTTTATACTCTTCTTTGGAACGTACAGAATAAAAAAAAATAATGTATCCACAAAATCGATCTTATGACACTGTTTTTTTAAGGCCATCTTTGTGATTTTATGCAAAGATTGTTATGCATTTTTTAATAAAATATTTTGGATTTTTTTGAATGCAAGGCTGAATAGGCATATAGACAGACTTAAAGTATAGTAAAAGAGCTATCGTTTGAACACAAATTGGTTTAGATAAGATGTACTGATCATATGTCACGTAATTTTGAAATAAACGAATTTTGCTTCAGACTCCCTTTCGGCTGTTACGAAATTCTCGACTTTACATTTTTTTTTCTTTCAATCCTCGTAACTTTTGATTCAGTCGCTCGATTTAAACGTTTCATAGCTCAAATTAAAGTTTTTTTCTTCTACTTTTCTGCCAATGAGTTTAAATTTAATTTTTTTAACATACTGAGCTATATATGTGCTTTTCATGTAGATCATTGTTTAAAGACATATACATAGCTCACTATATTAAAAAAATTAAATTTAAACTCATTAGCAGAAAAGTAGAAGAAAAGAACTTTAATTTGATCTATGAAACGTTGAAATCGAGTGACTGAATCAAAAGTTACGAGGATTGAAAGAAAAAAAAATGTAAAATCGAGAATTTTCGTAACAGCCGAAAGGGATTCTGAAGCAAAATTCGTTTATTTCAAAATTACGTGACATTTGATCAGTGCATCTGATCTAAACCAATTTGGGTTTAAACGATAGCTTTTTTACTATACTTTAAGCCTGTCTATATGCCTATGCAGTCTTGCATTAAAAAAAATCTAGAATATTTTTTTAAAAATGCGTAATAATCTCTGCATAAAATTACAAAGATTGTCAAAAAAGACAGTGTCATAAGATCGATTTCGTGGGTATACTATTTTTTTCTTATTCTGTATGTCCTGTACAACAGAAAAAACCGTGTCCGGTCGATGTAGCCCATGATTTTTTTTCACAACTTTTGGGGGCAAAAAATGAATGAAAAGTACAGATTTCGTTATATTCACATATTTATTAATTCAGTATATATATGTACACAGTTACAAAATCGATCGCTCAAAATTTTTTTCCTTCTCGAAATAATTTTGAAAGGGTTCTCAAGGATCATTAACTAACTTATTTAAATTTAACTTATTTATAGCACTGGGTGAAATAAATCCGCATTTATTCCACGGCTATCAGTGGAATAAGTAGTCCATTGTGGCACGGTTCTTATCACACTCGCTACGCTCGTGCACTAACTTCATGGTGCCAGAATGGGCTGCTAATTCCACGGATACCCGTGGAAGTGGATTTATTTTAATCAGTGCTATAAAATACCGTACAATACACGTGTAATAAGTCATTCTTCATGGCACGACTCTAACCTCACTCGTTACGCTCGTGCGCTTATACACGTCGTGCCGTAAAGTACGACTTATTCCACTAGCATCGTAATGTACTATTCTGTAACTTTATTTATAACGTAGAAGTTTTCTTGGGAAACATATTTAATTTTTTGCTTCCTCGAAAAGAAAGCTTTCTGATAATAAAATTTGGAGATTCGTCAAATCATTCTACAATGAAGTTTAGAGATATGCAAAGTTTGAATCAGAAATTTTTGAAAAATATTTGTATGATTGGTAGTGATTTTGTTATTTTGCTAGGGTTATCAGTAGTTTAATTCTTTCTAAGAAAGATTTTAACACATGTCCAACTTTGCGAACTTTTATTTAAAGTTAGATACCATAGATTAAAGATTAAGTGTTGTGCGGGGTTGATTGATCAATCCTATATGTTGCTCTTATAGGAAATAGCCAATTTTTCTTAAATCCTTTAAACTTTTCACTATTACCTTCATTTTCAACGTTTTTTGGCCCTAAGGCACGCTCTTTTCTTCAATTTTTTTATTAATTGATCACAGCTTTCATTTTTGCAAGTGATTAACTATGCATATGGTTTTAAATTAGTAATATTTTCTTTTATGATTTTCAGAAGCACATATATAGCTAATCATATCATAAAATATTAATGATCATAATAGAAAGGGAATAGTACATTATGATACAAGTGGCGTAAGTGGCACTTTCTGGCATGTTGAGGTTAAGTGTGTGAGCGCACAGAGGGTGCTTGCGACGTGCAGGAAAGTACACGTACGACACGCGTATTATATGCTATTTAAAAGAGCTTTAATTTCGGTATAAAATCATTCAAAACGACCTTTCAAATCAAAAGTTATAAGAGCTTGAAAAACAGAAAAAAGCTGCATTTTGCAAACATCATAACAATTTCTTTTCTTTTTTAAAAGGCTTAGAATTTTCATCCAAGCTGTCTTGTTCAACGATCTTTACCTCAAATTAATATAATAAAATATACTACAAAATTATAAATACTTAGGATACTTATGATAAAAATAGGTTTTGTAAACATTTTTTTCTGATTTACGGCGATTAATCATAACTAATATAATTAACGATAGCTCAGAAACTAATTATCTGGTCGACCTAAAATTTCACAATCTTATTCTGTGTAAATTTGTACGTATATATACGCGATGCAGCGCGAGGGGTGCGTGACAACTGTTCCAAATAATTTTGCAAAAGTATTTTTAAAATATATTGTATATGTAAATCTAGATTTCAAATTTTCCTCCCGACTTACAAAAATGAATATACTGGCTTAAATTACTTTCTGAGGTACCGTGGCAACAAATTTTTTGAAGTGATTCGTGAAATGCCTTTTATATGTCTTATTTATTAATATTAGTGGCTAAAATTTGAGTAAAATATATCAGTATATAACAATAAAACCTTCAATTTTAGAAAGATTCCATCCAGCATTTTTTTTCTAAAAACTGATGAACTCTCTGAACATGTTTCACATGATCATATAATAAAACTAAAATTAGGAGACTGAAAAATTGTATGTTATGAATTAATCAAATGAAATTAATTAAATTAAATTAAATTTTTCAGCCTCCTAATTTTACAACATAATTAATCTAATTTAGAATAATAAAAAAACGGAAAAATACAAAAAGCGTTAAGTAGCCTCGGTCTCCCCTACACATTTTAGAACATAATTATAGGAAAATCATTATTTCTATCAAAAAACAATAATCGTTACTTTTTTCCGTTGTAAGGTTTTATTTATAACATTTTTTCCAATAGGCGTCTACAAAAGGGGTCAGGCACTGTCGATAATTCAGTGGCTTCAAATCCTATCAAGTATACACGTTTACTTGATGAGGATTCTCAAATTACTGTTACCGAATGTGTTCGAAAATGTGTTGATAAGATAGAAGTAAATTCCCATCAATTAATAGATCACATTTCTGGTAATAGTATATTACCAAATTTAAATAAATTTACTAATAAAAATATATTTTATACTGAAGCTACTAATACTGCAGTAGTTCAATCAACACACAAACGTAATGATTGTGTGAACACAATTTTATATGAATAGATTGAGTACAACAAAACAAAAAATGATGCTTCAGATTTTTGCGTACCAACAAATAAAGATTCTGACTTCATTAATGATAACATTTGCAATGAATGTTTCGATAAAGACCGATATGGGGATTATGTGGTCCAATCGGATCTAATTGAATCGACTATTATAGTTGATAAGAATTGCCGTAAAACTGCGAATCTAAATATTGGTGAAAATAACGGAATAAATAAAGCTTCTGATGACCTTAACGATAACATTTGCAATGGATGTATCGATCAAGATCAATATGATACGAACGAATACGCGGTTGGATCAAATTCTGTTCAATCTCCTATTACAAACAAGGAGAATAGCAATGAAACTGTTACTGAAAATACTGATAGAGATAGTATTAAAAATATGGAAATAAAATTAGTTAATTCTTTTGACAACATAAAAGAATTTAAAACTAAAAGTTCATGTCAACCAACTGATAAAATAAAAGTTGTAGCTTCTGCTTTTCATGAATCAATTAATAAAGATTTTAATGAAAACAAAGATGGTGACGATGATAATAATGATAATAACAGTGATGATGATGATAATAATAATAATAATGATAACAGCAAGGTAATAGTAGAACCTATTATTAATGTATCCACTAAAGAAAGTAAACTTAGTGATATTATTATGAAACAAGCTCATTCTAATTTAATTAATTTTATGGAAAAAAATGAAGAAAAGTCTAGTGTTAATACGAATGAACATGAGGATTTTTATCGCTCTATCATAGATTTTAACTTCGTTTTTCAAGAAATGCAAGCAGCATTTAAGAATCACCTTCAAAAAGATACCAATTGTTCATATGAAGATTGGAAATTTATGAAAGATCGCACCGTACATATCGGCCTAAAAAGTAGTTTTTTATTTCGATGTAATGCTTGCGAGTATGAGATACGTATTTCATCAGAACCTACAAAAGATCCACAATATATGGACCTAAACAATGCAACTGTAGCGTCAACTATTTTAAATGGTACAGGCCATACGCAATTACGTGAAATGTTAGCAGGCATGAACGTGCACTGCTTAAGTGATATATCCTACACAGCATACCAAACAAGGCTATCATTAGAATTTAGTAAAGCCTTAGACAAATCCATGAAAGAAGCCGCCGAAGAAGAAAAACGACTTGCTATCGAAAGAAACGACGTAACTTCTACTGGTATTCCATATACGAAAGTAGCCACAGATGGTTCTTGGGGAAAACGGTCATTTGGAACGAATTATAATGCTACGTCAGGTGCTGCTTGTATTATAGGATGTTATACAGAGAAAATATTGTATGTTGGTATTCGAAACAAGTATTGTATCATTTGTGCTCGCGCAGAGAATGCTGGAAAGCTTCCTAAAAAGCACCAATGTTTCAAAAATTGGGATAGTAATACTGCGTCGACAGCTATGGAAATGGACATTATATTAGAAGGTTTTAAATGCAGTGTAGAAATGCATAGACTTATCTACGAAACCATAATTACAGATGGCGATAGCAGCGTCTATAAAAGCTTAGTAGACAATAATGTATACATGGAACATAATATTGTCGTACAACGAATATTATGTTCTATACATTTACTTCGTAATTTATGCAAAAAATTACGAATAGTAGCAACAACAACTCAATCAAAACGTGGTAGAGTAAAAGGTTTCGTAGCTGCGAGAACTCTTGTTAAAAAAAATATAACAAATATTCGAGAAAGAGTTGAGGAAGTTATAGACAAAAGAATTACTCAAGACATAACATGGGATTTAAAAGTAGAAGAATTAAGAAAAGATATCTTAAATATTCCCAGTCATGTTTTTGGCGAGCACAAAGAATGTAAGGAACGCAATGATATAAACCATGTTAAAACTTTAAATTTCCATAATCTATATGAGAAAGTCATGGATGCAATCGAATATTTAAGCGCACAGAGTCACAGTCTATTGCACAAAGTTAGTAACAATTCAGCAGAATTATTTAATTCTTTGATATGCCATGGGGTAGGTGGTAAAAGCATCTTTTTTAATCAAAAAAATTCTTACAACACTAGAGTAACTGCTCAAGCAATTCAGTACAATACAAATGAAGGATTGAGTCAACTGTATACGATCATGGATAAAAAGGTTCCTGATATTTTAGAAAATTGAGTTGAAAAAATGAGACAGATTAAATTAAGACAAACTAATCAAAGGCGAATGGTCAATAAAGCTCAAGGGAAAAAACGGAAAGCTATGAAATTAATAAAGAATGCAACGAAATTCTATGGACCTAATCATCAAGACGCTGATAAATCTAAACAAGAAATATTGAAAAAGCGGAATGCTTGGATGGAGAAATTAAGAGAAAATCAACAAAATAGAATGCAATTGGAAGAAGAAACAAGAAAACAGAACGAAAACCATACTTGGAGGGCGGTACGAAAAACTTTATTGACCTCCTCAAACTTTTACTTAGCATCCACATGGAGTCGTTCTACAAATTGTGCTTCAAGAGTGAAACAAATTTTATATCCATCGATAGTCAGTGATAGTAAATATATGGCATATGGATTGCAACAGGAAAAAATAGCTAAGGGACTCATTGAAAAAGAGCGTAAAGTCATTATCAAATCATGTGGACTTTTTATTGACCAAAATCATGCATGTTTAGGTACAAGTCCAGATGGACTCATAGATGATGACTGGGTTTTAGAAATTAAAAGCCCTTATGCCGCTGCCAATATGATAGCTGAAAGGGCCATTTTTGAAATCCCAGATATAAGAAAAATTTTTAACAAAAAAGATATTACGGAAATGAATAAAAAACACAGATATTATTACCAAATCCAGGGACAGTTGCATATAACTCGTAGATCATACTGTCTTTTTGTTATTCATACACCCTTGAGTAGAAAATATTTTGAAATTAAAGTCGATAATGATTTTTGGAAAAAGAAAATGGAAAAGCAGCTTATTCGGTTTTATATGGATTGCATGCTGCCTGAGATATTAGATAGTCGTCATAATAGAAAAATGGCTATTAGAAATCCAGACTATACTAATGACGCAATAGCAAAAAAGAAAAAACAAAAGCAAAATAAAAACAAGTCGAACGATGAGGTAGAATTGGATAAAAGTATTGAAAACATAACAGAAGATGTTAAAATTCATGTGGGAAAAAGAAATGTTGACTCTATAAAAAAGAAAATTATAGAAAAAGAAAAAATGGTTAAATATACCAAAAGTGTCCGTAAAGCTACCAGGATTGAAAAGAACAATAAACTTCAAAATAAACTGAGAGACTTAATAATTAAAAAAAAATTACACAAAAGTTTTGATAAAAGTAAACAATATCACAAAAAAAATGCCAATATCGTATTTGTATCCCATAATACAAATTATAAATATACCGAAAGAGATATAAATGAATTTGTAAAATTTATGGATGAGCGAGAATTAACAATAGAAACAATAATAGAAAATGTTAAACCATTACACAGTAAACTGAATGATGATTCAATGGATGCTTTTGTACATTTGTTGGTAAGTTCAAATTCATCATTTGTTACGCAAAGCGTTTTGTACATTCAAGCTATTCCTGAAACATATGAACGAATTGATTCTCCTAGCATTCAGTTGATTGGGGGATCATACATAGATCATTGGAGGTGCCTTTATTTTGACGGCAGAATCATTCACATATATGACAGTCTAGTCACTTTAACAAATTCGCAATTAGTTGAAGTTGAAAAGAAATACATACATAATCGGTTTCCTGAATTTGCAGAGAATAATGTTATATTCGAACCAATGTTAATACAACAACTTGATGGTTATAGCTGTGGTATTTATGCAGTTGCATTTGCTGAAACATTAATTTCCGGAGGAAATCCCTCTCAAATAAGATATTCGACAAATGCGCAGCATATGAGAGATCATTTTATTAGAATTATTACACAAAAACAATTATCATCGTTTCCAAGATTAAATGAATTAACATAAAAGTATCATAAACTTTTGACAGTAAGTTTTTTAAAAACTGATAAACCATAAAGTAATTTTTTTCTATTGTGAAAAAATACACTAAATTCATAAATAATTTGAAAGAAAAATATATTCTTACAAAATTTATATACCGAACTGCAAAGTTTCCTCATTATACGAAAAAATAATATGATTGCGACTAAAGAGAGCGGGAGTTTTAGTAGGTATACCTGGTGTTGAACTGAGCCAGGAGAGTCCCACACACGGGGAGTTTCGTACAACTCCTGCCACGGTGCATGAAGCATTTCTCCAACTCTCCGGATAAACAAAAAAAAAAAATTATTATATTTCAATTTATCAATATATCACTGCTCTACTTTCGAATAAATATATTTCTTATAAATTTATTTTTACATAATCGAAATGATCAGTACGGTCAATAGCCTAGATAAGACGAACGACAAAAAATCAAACTTTCGTAATTTCACTGTTTCAAAATAATTACAAACAATACTACAAATAATAAATAAAAACCAAAAGCATACTTAACTGTATTTGTCATCCTCAGCAGTAATTTTAGGCAACGGTAGTCATCCATTTGGTCAATACCCTAAAGCGGACGAACGGCAAAAAACCATAAATTCGCGTTGACATATATTATACATTTGCGAATGTTGTTTATGACGAGGTTTTGACAGTGAATACACTACAACTTATATAATTATAGGGTTATATTATTTATTTAAAGATATTCGTCTTCGGAATAGTCACGCAAGTCAATCGAAGTCGACAGTGCGATCGATACAGCCTAGGGAGGACGAACGGCAAAAAACTATACATTCGGAATTTCACTGTTTAAAAACAATTGTAAACCGTACTAAGCATAAAATATAAACTTTGCGTGTTAAATAACTGAAAGTAGAATCAATATTTAACGTTTTTTGTAGTCATGAGTGGTCATTTTAGGCAACCGTAGTCATCCATTTGGTCTACACTCTAGGGCGGACGAACGGCAAAAAACCATTAATTCCCGTTTTGGCGTTTATTATAAGTTTGTAAATGTTTCTGATCATGAGGTTTTGTCAGTAAATACGTAACAACTTATATAATAATATTTATTTAAAGATATTCGACTTTGGAATATTTATATAAGTCAATCAAAGTCGCCAGTGCGATCCATACAGCCTAGGGAGGACGAACGGCAAAAAACTATACATTCGGAATTTCACTGTTTAAAAACAATTGTAAACCATACTAAGCATAAAATATAAACTTTGCGTGTTAAATAACTGAAAGTAGAATCAATATTTAACGTTTTTTGTAGTCATGAGTGGTCATTTTAGGCAACCGTAGTCATCCATTTGGTCAACACTCTAGGGCGGACGAACGGCAAAAAACCATTAATTCCCGTTTTGGCGTTTATTATAAGTTTGTAAATGTTTCTGATCATGAGGTTTTGTCAGTAAATACGTAACCACTTATATAATAATATTTATTTAAAGATATTCGACTTTGGAATAGTCATACAAGTCAATCAAATATATATACAGCCTAGGGAGGACGAACGGCAAAAAACCATACATTTGAAATTTCACTATTTAGAAACAACACTAAGAGAAAAATGTCCGCTTTCTAAGTTCGTAACTGGGAACGGAATGTGTTTTGAATGGTTTTTGTTATCGTGAGGAATTATTTTAGGCAATCATAGTCATTATATCAACTACCTACGACGGAAAAACGATACAGCCTATCGATGATACAGCCTAGGGAGAACGAACGGCAAAAAATCATGCAATTGGAATTTCTCTGTTTAAAAACAATTTTAAACAATACTACCAATAATATATCGACTTTATATATTTACTAACTGAACCAGAATGTATATTTAACGGGTTTTATCATCATGAGCGATCATTTTAGGCATTCGCAGTTATCCATTCGATCAACCACCTGGGGAGGACAAACGGCAAAAATTCATATATTCGCGTTATGGCATTTATTATAGGCTTGCAAATGTTGCCTATCATAAGGTTTTGTCAGTGAATGCATTCGTGACTAAATCAATCTACTTCTTACAGTTAATGTTAAAAACTACTATAGGGAGTGGCGATAAAAAATATATGGAATGGGGTGTAGGAGGAAAAAGAAGTGTTGTTTTATGCGTTCAAGATCGTTTATGGGCATCTTCAATTAAACAAAATATTTTGCATCATCGATGGCGTCGTATATACAATCATCAAGTAATCTCGTAGCCGTGTACCTATTCTTGGCCTTCTCCGCAGGTCAACAAATAGGTTAGGAGACGCCAACACAATAGTGGGGCAAAGGGATCAGCAAGGAGACTTGAACTTGACCGTAGTAGTGTGTGTGTCGTTGGTGTAAGCATATAGTGGATCGTGACGAGATAGTAAAGAGAGAGAGGGGGGGGGGGGTAAGCGCTGGGCCGACAATATGACATAACCTACTTTACGTAGGCAGTAGTGGAAATCAGTGGCGCCGCAAGTCCTGGCCTGTAGTGTGCTCTTTATCTGCAAAATCTAACCTATCTAAACTCGCTCATTCTGAGTTCGCTAAGATGCCTACGCTCATAGAGTGAAGCCTCGAGCGCGCAGACCCGTTCTATGGAGTAACAAGCAGTTTCAGAGCATCCTATCTCAAGAAGCTCGTCCCTCCGGGCATCGAGTTCTCTTGAGCAATACGAAGATGGTGCCTCTCAAGGAGACAGCGGACGTGCAAAGACCCAGCAAGCCTCTAATTTCAGTTCCACCCTGGAGGAGCTTCTTCGAGTGTGTAAAGTGTAAGTATAATCATTTTTATAGCATGATAGTATTTGAAGTATTAGTTTACAGTCGTTCAACTGTTTAGCATTGAGGGCACAGAAAATAGTTTTGAGGTTATGAAACTTTCTCGACTGGTATTATCGCTGCTGCTGTTGTGCTTTTGCATGTCTGGTGCTGGTGGACGGTTGGAAGCTCTTCGTCGATCCGTTCTTCAAGTACAGCCGCATGTACTCAATGAACGGAGCAATCTGGTATCCCGGCGTACTAGTGCGTGTTCAAGCGAAGCTCGACAAGGCGGCCAAGTACGTCGAGTACTTCAGCATACAGTAATGGAACTTTAAGAACGAGAATGTCAAGCGACTGGGACAGCAGCTTAGCGCCGCCGATCGGCAGACTTTCATATTCCTGGCCATGAAATCTTGAGAACTACATTCTTAGTATCAGACTGTTCATATTGAAGGAGAGCCTGTAGAGACACTGCCAGCCGCTCGCTCACACATCACGAGATTGTACAGCTGCACAAAGTGGTTCAGATAAGTACGCCAATTGATTCATTGTAAGCCAGAGTTAAATGCAGGCTGTTAACGTAGAAGGGCTTAGTCCCGAAGAGAACGTATCTTCTTAAGAGAGATTGTTCGAGTAACCGGTTTCGAACTACATCTTTTATACATCAATTCGCAAAATGAAATAATAATAATTTTTAAAATTAAATTTTAAAAATGATGTAATTTGTAGGACCTCACCGCTTCGATACGAGTATCTCAGCGGTATTCAGATGATGTAGCCTATCGTCGGGCCCATCATCGTCGTCTCGCACATTATAGTCGCAGCAACAACAGCAGCCAGTGCAATGACAACAAGAGTTCAGCCATCATCGGGAATGCTGATGTTCTGCGACACGCAGAACTTCATGCACGACGAGACGCTGTATATCTTAGTGGGCCAGCAGCAGCAGCAGTCGAGCAGAACCACTTTTCGCCAGACCGGTCCGACGAAAGTGATCCCTCGCAATGAGGAGCGACGGATTACGTGAGGTATCACCCGTATCAACAAGAGGACGTAAACCAGCTGTCAGAGCACGGATGCGTTAGCCTCCCCGATTCACCTGCCGTTTATGCGCCGCTGTTGGCTCAGTTGCTGCAAGCACCACCGCCTACTCACAATATCAACAGTTGGCAGCCCGCAGCATCAGGTTATACAATTCCAGCAGAGCCAAGCGTAGGCACAGCAGCAGCACATGCACACTTCGCCTCCACCTGTACAGGCCAGTCAGCACCTCCAGCAGCCACAACTCGGAGGATCCGATTTTTTTCAAGGATAAATCAAGACCGAGAGAAATCAGGAGCCCGAGGAACAGGTCGAAATTTTTTACCTTCAATCTCTCAAAGGTAAAATACACAGATACAAGGAGAAATTCATGAGGTTTTAGCAGCAGGTAATGCACCACTCTGGGGTGGGATAACATACTACACTTTTATCAAGTTATCTAGAACAAAATTTTTGCAATTTCAAAATACTAGATAAATGAATATAAAAATGGTACTTTTAGGTGTGGATTTAAACTGAAATGCATGTACGATTGACACCTTTAAGACGTATAATCCTGAACTATACAATAAGTTGCTTACACTGGATGAAGTTGAGGTCGCACTGCTTGACATCCATGAAAAGATCAACTTGTTAGATGTACGTTCGCAAGAGAATCTTGAAAGTCTTGATTTTGACAACGTCGGTCTATCCTGCATTTTAAGCCACTCTAAATGTCTGTCGACTGGTAATAATGCTTCTAAAACAATGGTTGTTACAGAAGAAAGGGCCTGTTATAATACCATTATTACATTTGATCACAATTGATATTACTCAGTAAAAAAAAGCTTACACGCTATTTGTGGAAAGACCTGGATCGCAACATTGAGACAAAACAGGTAAATAAAAAAGTTATCTTAATTTTTTACTTATATGATCCAATAGAGTAAGATATAACAAAAAAACTGTTTTATAAGAACATTTATCTACTTAACTAAATTATTTAAAACTATTCGTATTATCTTTTTTAGAAACATTACCGAAAAGCTCTTGAATTAGGTTTAGAGTTCTACCGGGACTAAGGTAAAGCTGCAGTTGGTCTTCGAGGCTCGAAGCAATGTCGAAAGCAAACCGTTCAAGATAAAGTTTGCCAGGATTTTGTTCGCTATGGTCAGTGGTAGTCGAACTTTCAATCACCACTGACGTAAACTACAAGTTAAACCTTCAAATCACGAGTACTTGAGTTGAATATTGCATTCAGCTCCAAAGTATTGAACTTCTTTTTGGCAAATTCTGGGACTTGGACTCTTCAAGTCGAAAAATTTACGGTACTAGAGTCACCGTTGTTAGAAGGAAGTTTACTTCCTCAGTTGCTATCTTTGATTACTCATCAGCAGCTTATTGTGCTTTTTGATGAAAAAGATACGTTTTATTTATTACAAATGATTATCATTCTGTTAAACGTACTGTTTACATATTAATGTAATTATATATATAATTTACATATTAATGTGTAACTGTTAAGATATTAATCCATCTGCATAGAAATTCAGTAATACGTGTAATGTAGGTCTCACATGCTTTCACGTTTTTTCAAAGAAAATTAAATAATTATTTCTTCTTTATTATTAATACTTGTAATACTGGTTCAACTTAAATTATTAGTCACACATTTGTTGAGTTGTTGTTACTATATATACTGTACATTATGTAACTTATACAATTTAAAATTCAATGTAAAAATGATAAGTTTGTAATATACGCTCAGATCCAACATACAGATATTTTTTGAACACGCCTATTACGTGATTTGAAAAACAGTAAACTGAACTGAAAAACAGAAAAAACACAAGTATTCTTGAAATGAGATTACTTAGAATGAATTAGAATGTACTCATCTGAGTGGTGATATTGAATTTAATTATTATTTGTAATTATAAAATAATCAGTTTCCTTTAAAAAATTAACATTACTCTATGAATCTCCAAGTTATTAAATAGCTGAGTCAGTTACAGAACAGTCGATACTACTGAGTGCGTAGTGCAATTCTTTGCGTACAATGTAAGATTGTTGCTGTACTGACATAAATAAAACTTGGGTGCATTTTTAAATTAATATATAAAAAAAATGAATAAGTATTCGCAAGCTTGTTTACACATTATTTTGTATTATTCTTCTCTTATTCATTACGTTTTCCGAGAAAATATAAATAACGAGGCAATACTTAAATCCTCGATCTTATAAATACTAATACTACTTTTTTATATTAATAAAATCTGATATTGAAAATAAAATTAAAAAATCTACAGTGTGCTCCAGAAGATGATAAGTATAAAAATATGAGAAAAATAATCAGCAAAACTTTTTATACATGTATATGCAATGTTTACATGTCAATTAACAATACCAATATAGTCAATTAACATAACCAGACTGCATTCAGGTTCAGGTATAAGAACATCTCTGCAGAATACTGTCTTCAAGTACTTACGGTTTATTCAAGATTTTGTACTGTTTGTTCAAAGCAACCTGATTATTGTAAAAATCAATATATATTGAAAAAACTTAGGAAAGTGTAATATTGAATAAGTAATGAATTTGATAAGCGTCATTATAAAAACTGAATATTCTGAAAAAATAAAACTTCATACAATTTCTAAAAGTTTATGTAACTACTAACAAATTAGTCCTTTTTTCATTTCTGTTTATTGATAAATATTTTGTATATAATAACTATACACAAATCTATACTAAATAAGAAATATAAAAATTATTTTATTAATGAAAAGATCAAAATAATTATAATATACTGCACTATATTAAATATCGTTGACAAGCTATATTTGTGCAAACAGATACTGTAAATCCTATAGATAAGTACAAATATAAAAAAAATTTTTTAAAATGCAGTCTTTAATAACCTAAGAGTTATAAATAAAGATCTGGTATAAGTTGTACAAATCAACTTGTTCTTCATCAATATAAACTACAAAAACATATCAAAAATTTGTATCACTAAAGTAAATCAAAACAATTCTCCCAAGAACACTACGGATATATAATCGAAGAAAACAATTTATGTTTAAATGTAAAAATTGGCGTGCGACACGTGACCCGGACGGGGTGGCCTGCCGCTTGCGCTTCGCCCTCGCCTACTTTTATTCTTTGTTTGTATGCTAAAAGTATTAATTTATACTGAGTCTTATCGAATTTGGGTCTTTAACTTGATGCAAAAGTATTTCTCATCTTTGATATTCATACAAAAAGTTGTATTTGAACGAGATCCACAACTTTTCTAATCAATTTTTTATTGGAGTACATCTTAATTTGAAGTTGTCTGCAAAAATATTCATTTAATATTATAAAATTCGATTTTAGGTTATTAAGTCGATTTAAACGCATATGTCAGATTAGATGTTAAAAAAATGTTGTATTTTAATGAGGTGTACAAGTTTTTTGTTTAACTATTTATTATAGAACGTCTTAATTTTAAGTTGTCTGTGAAAATATTCATTTTTTAATGTAAAATTCGACTTTAGGTTATAAAGTCGTTTTCACATTTGGCAGCTGTGATTTTCACAGAAAAAAGTTGTATTTCAATGAGATCTACAATTTTTCTATTTAACTTTTTTTTATAAAGTGCATTGTTTTTAAGTATTATGTAAAAAATCTGATTTTTTAATTATAAAATTCGATTTTGGATCGTTCAGTTAATTTGAAAGCATTTTCCAGCTTTGTTGTCAGTAGAAAAAAGTTTTATTTTATGGGCAACTTTTCTATTTGACTTTTTTTTAGAAAATGCTTGGAATCAAAATTATAGACTAAAAAAAATTATTTTTAACGATTTTTCGAAATGATCGTATAATTAATGTATGTATAGATTTTAGCCCAAAATACGACTATCACCTTATTAGCACAAGGAAAGTTTGTAAAAAAAATTGGCTCGCAGTCGCTTTCGGTGAGATAAGTGTATCGTAAGCTATTTTTTGTAAAAAATGCAAATCAAAAAAAAAGAATAACAAAAAGCGCTTGCATTCGAAAAATAAGTAAGTTATTGAAAATCGGGAAAAGGTTGCTTTTTCCATTTTTTAAGTCGAGTATTTTCCAAAAAATTTCAACCCAATCGGTTAGGGATATGTGGCTCATTACATATTTCTCGATGATAAAAACTATAAGGATCTCTCGGTTGCGGTCGTACCTAATATTAGTAATATTCATAACTCGCTGAGGAAGAATATTCCTTTTCAATAAATCCATTATTTTGGAAATATAAATTAGTCATCTAGTGGTATGATCAATATTACTGTAATAGATTTCTAATTCTAAATTAGCGCGTAAATCTTTTTGGAAAAATGTTATCTCTACGAAAAATTGAGATGAAAAGGGTAACTTGTCTGCAACGCAAAAAATCTCCATTCTATACATTATGATCAGTTTATAACACTTTATAGCGTAAAACCTATTTATCCCTGTAGAACATTGCTGATATTTTTATGTAGATGGCGTTAGATACTTATTCTCTATGGATTCTTTGAGAATAGGTTTAGTCGGTAACATATTTTTTTTCTATAAAACTACCTTACCACGCAATCAGTTACCTACTGAATTGCACCATTTTTTTTCTGTGATACGGCGTCACCTAGGATAATTCATTATTAAGTTTAGAATAATAACTGGTACAGAGTAAGCGTGTTCTTATTTTGATTCAAAGATTATGCTACCTATGCCACAAGATTTGATCATTATTAATAGGAAATACATAAGAGATTATAGAAAAGAATTTTCTTGTCATGTGACAAGTTAGCGTAGTGTTAAGAATGTGTCTACGAAAGTTTCTACGGTTGTTGACATAGCTATTCAATATTATTAAATTTTTTCTGTTGTTTCGTGAGAGGTTACAACTCTCAGGCTGTATACGTATATTGAAAGGAATCCGTGTGACAAGCTAGTGAAAGTGTTGTATTTTCATCGCTGAAGTATCGGAGAAAGTTTCTACAAAATTTGCAGTCCATCTGGTCATTACAAATTATCAAGTTCTTTGGACTTCTAGAAGAATAGCTGTCATAAGCGTAAGTATCTTGTAAGTATAAATAATATACACAAGTTTTTAGATTTTATACTGTATATTTTTTAAAAATTATACATTAATTCTGTGGATTTACTCCTTGTGGAGGATCCACTCCTTCTGGAGCATCTTTTCCGTGAAACACTTCTTGTGTTCTTTGCTTGTATACAATACATGAAAGATTCATGAACTGATTCTTTGTTAAAATATATCCTTTTATTTTTCAGGTTTTTTTACTATTAGATTATATAAAGAAATAACTATTCTCTGATGTGACAGCTAGTAAAGTGTTAAGAATTCATCTTTCAAGAAAGTTTCTACGTTGTTGAATTGAATATGCAACATTTTCTATCGTCTCCTGGGTTCACCTTTCAAGTAAGTTTCTACATTCTTGAAGTGGATATGTAATTTTTTCTATCGTCTCCTGGGAGGTAGAATCTCAGGATATTCGTCGAAAGGGATCCTGATGAGAAGCTAGTGAAAGTGTTGTATTTTCATCGTCCAAGAATCAAAGAAAATTTATACAGAATTTCCAGTTATTTTATTTATACATAATTTTCTTGTGATGTGAAAAGTTGGTTAAGTGTTAGGATTATATTCAATCTTCCACGCAAGAAAGTTTCTACAATTGTGGAAGTGCTTATGAACAATTATTAAATTTTTCTATCGTCTCCTGGGAGGTAGACTCTCAGGCTATACGTCGAAAGGGATCCTTACAAATAGCTAGTGTGTTTTATTTTCTTGGTTCAAGAATCGAAGAAAGTTTCAACATAGAGAATATTCAGTATAAGGAAAAAATTGTCTTGTATTGTGAGAAGCTAGTGAAGTGTCAAGAATATGCATCGCTCATGCATGAAAGTTTCTAAGTTGTTTAAGTGTATATGAATAATTCATAACTTTTCCTATCGTTTCCTGGGAGGTAGACTCTCAGGCTATTCGTCGAAAGGGATCCTGATGAGAAGCTAGTGAATGTGTTGTATTTTTAACGTCCAAGAATCAAAGAAAATTTATACAGAATTTCCAGTTTATATAATTTTCTTGTGATGTGACAAGTTGGTTGAGTGTTACGATTATATTTAATCTTCCACGCAAGAAATTTTCTACAATTGTGGAAGTGCTTACGTTAACTTTTTCTATAGTCTCCTGGGAGATAGACTCTGAGGCTGTACGTCGAAATGAATTCTTATGAATAGATAGTAAAAGTGTTTTATTTTCTTAGTTCAGAGAATATTCAGTTTATATAAGGAAAAAATTATTTTCTATTGTGAGAAGCTAGTGAAGTGTCAAGAATATGCATCGCTCATGCATGAAAGTTTCTACGTTGTTTAAGTGTATATGAATAGTTCATAACTTTTCCTATCGTCTCCTGGGAAGTAGACTCTCAGGCTGTTCGTCGAAAGGGATGCTTATGAATAGCTAGTGAAAGTGTTTTATTTTGTTGGATTTTAGAGATTATTCAGTTTATATAATAGAGAATATTCTTGCTTGTTGCAACAGTAATGTTTTATACAATAATCAGCATGTGTATATTATATACTTACTCCATCGATTTCATGGGTTTAGGGTCTAAATTGTCAGGTGCATTACTATAAAAATCAAAACTATAAGTTCTTAGATAAACTCAATTGTATTGTTTTAGCGTGTTAAAACAAGCTTTTATAGCTATAACAGATTTTAAATCAGGCGAAGACCGAAGTATTCAAAATGTAGCTTACTTATTTCAATTATATTCTTCGCTCTCATTTCTATATGTAGTCATTATTATAGTAGTGATTAAAATCTATGGATATTTTACATACATTTTTTAGTACCTTAATACAGTAGTTATTATATATAAGCTCTGGTCTTTGTAAACATGTATTTTTTGCAGATATTTATTCCATTTTTAATGGGACCAAATGGAAGTTGATATTATATATATATTTTATACTTTCTTTGATATTATGGTTAAGCAGTAAATTCAGTATATGGGTGGTTCTCTGACAAATCGAGCGGTCGATTTTTTGACCCTATCGAAAAAAATTTTTAAAATGTTCCTAAGAGACATATGAGTATCCCTGAATTTTTTCAGATTTTTTGCATCAAGTATCTTCGAGTTACAGAGGGTCAAAGTTGATGAAATCATGTTTTTTTGTTTTTTCTGGCTAGTTTCATCAATTTGTAGATCCTCAGGGAAACATTTTTCACTATAGAGATATATAACATTTTTTTCTGCAAATTTTCTAAACTATTCAAAAAAATTATTCTTGATGTCTTATATATATATTTTAAGAAAGTTATAAGTCATTTAAGTCTTAAAATCAAATTTTAGGAAAGTTCGATCATCCGGATCATAACCAAAAAATTCATGAAGATATGTTATTTCAATTCAAAAAAGTCTGCGAAAGACCCAGAATGTCAGAGGCCTTGGTTTCTCTGTAAAAAATCATTATATCCGTTCATATATGAAAAAAATTTTGTTTTTTAAAAAAATTATGTATGTAAATCACTATGGTGTTTTTCAATAATTATTGTGTGAATTTGTGGATCTCAAGTGTGATTTGTCGAGAACAAGCAAAAAATGCTGTAGTTATTTTCACTTTTTTTCCTACACATAATAATTTAATAATAATTCACATGATAATATAATTCACATAATATATATGATAATTTACATAATAATTTAATTTATGTTAAAGTGTTTTGTGTTGTTTGGCTCTGTTTCCCTGGATTTGAATGACTTATTGGTGTATGTTTATGTCAGACCTATCTGATTGAGTTCGTCTTTTGGAGCAAAGGCCGTCTCTTTCAGATTGCTCTTCCTGGGTTCGACTAAGTGTTGATGTGTAAATAGTGGGTCTCAATAATTGTGCACACTGAATTTAGTTTGTGCGTTGGCTTAATTATTTGTTTTATTGCCTATGGAATTGATAATGACTTTTGGAGACCAAGTTTTGTTTGTGCTCGAATAGAGGAATACTTATGAACTCAGTGCTTCGTGCAAGTGCGTTGCTTTAATTTTTCTAAATTATAGTTTGAAAGTTTCATTTGTGGGTCCACTACGGGATATTAATAATGACAATTTAGACCCTAAAGCCATGAAATCGATGGAGTAAGTATATAATATACACATGCTGATTATTGTATAAAACATTACTGTTGCATCAAGCAAGAATATTCTCTATTATATGAACTGAATAATCTCTAAAATCCAACAAAATAAAACACTTTCACTAGCTATTCATAAGAATCCCTTTCGACGAACAGCCTGAGAGTCTACCTCCCAGGACACGATAGGAAAAGTTATGAACTATTCATATACACTTAAACAACTTAGAAACTTTCATGCATGAGCGATGCATATTCTTGACACTTCACTAGCTTCTCACAATAGAAAATAATTTTTTCCTTATATAAACTGAATATTCTCTGAACTAAGAAAATAAAACACTTTTACTATCTATTCATAAGAATTCTTTTCGACGTACAGCCTCAGAGTCTATCTCCCAGGAGACTATAGGAAAAGTTAACATAAGCACTTCCACAATTGTAGGAACTTTCTTGCGTGGAAGATTGAATATAATCGTAACACTCAACCAACTTGTCACATCACAAGAAAATTATATACACAGGAAATTCTGTATAAATTTTCTTTAATTCTTGAACGATGAAAATACAACACTTTTACTAGCTTCTCATCAGGATCCCTTTCGACATACAGCCTGAGAGTCTACCTCCCAGGAGACGATAGGAAAAGTTATGAATTATTCATATACACTTAAACAACTTAGAAAATTTCATGCATGAGCGATGCATATTCTTGACACTTCACTAGCTTCTTACAATACAAGACAATTTTTCCTTATACTGAATATTCTCTATGTTGAAACTTTCTTCGATTCTTGAACTAACAAAATAAAACACAGTAGCTATTTGTAAGGATCCCTTTCGACGTATAGTTTGAGAGTCTATCTCCCAGGAGACGATAGGAAAATTTAATAATTGTTCATAAGCACTTCCACAATTGTAGAAACTTTCTTGCGATCCTCCACAAGGAGTGAATCCACAGAATTAATGTATAATTTTTAAAAAATATACAGTATAAAATCTAAAAACTTGTGTATATCAAGGGGCGCGGTAGCGCCACGATGGCAAGTATAAGGTACTTTAGTACGTACGCCGCCGTCGGGCGCTAGCCAGACCCTATTATACTTTGAACTTGCCCTGTTGGAACCTTGACGTACGGTTTTCTTCGTATTAACAGCTTCGTTTCTTACGTACGAGCACTTGAATGAAAGCTTGCGATGAAAGTAATAAAATCACATCAGGGCCATATTTTGTGAAATTGCTTCTATCGAATGATATTGTAAAGTGAAAGTTCGGACTCCTCAATTCTCCTCACGGGAGAACAATTATTCGACGGATATCCGCTGACGTAGTATCTACGTCATTCTGGGCTATATAGATATACTTTAGTATACGTTGTTTTTCCGCAGACGACAGACGATGTTTTCATACGCAGTGTTATTTTTTATCAACGTAAATTTTCTTTTGCTGTTTCTGTATATATATATTGCTAAATAATGTTAAATAATAACATAAATACAGATTTTAAAAAAGTTCCAAATATAAATAATACTTATACATGTTGTATATTAGTTATTGTGCAGTCGATGTTTTTATGAAAAAGTCTTATATAAAGGAATTAATGTGGATAATTTAGTGATATAATTTAGTTCATTTTTACACATCATAAAGCAGTGTCATATGGTATAAATTTAACCTAAATATACTTTTTTACATAGTGTCAAATAATTCAGTCGATTTTGTGTGTACATAATCATAAACATGATTTTCTTCACAATATAGAATTAGATAAGTATTCAGTTTTAATATTGATCAGTATATAATATATGAGTAAAGTTTTTGTGAACTGATTCTTTGTTTAAATGTTTTTTTTATTATTCAGATATTTTCTATTTTTAATTGGGAGGTTATATGATATGCCTGTGATAAAACAGTTTCAAGAAACTCAGCATTTAGTATTATTTGTTATGATGTTATGATCTGTAATATTTAAGATATAATTGTAAGATTCCTCCGTCTCCTTGTAAAGGATCATCAACTTCTTGTGTGAGTTATACGTTCTTTTTCTATCCAGATCAAATGTACCATATCGGATAGAAATGTAATATTTAAAGAATTGGAAGATAGAATGTATCAGATTATATAAGAAAATAACTTTTATGTGATGAGACAAGCTAGTAAAGTGTTGAGAATTTCAGTCTTCCATGCAAGAAAGTTTCTATAATTGTCGAAGTGCTTATGAATAATTATGAAATTTACCTAACGTCTCCTGAGAGGTAGACTCTCAGGCTGTATAGTGAAAGGGATTCTTATGATAAGTATACAATACATGAAAGATTCATGAACTGATTCTTTGTTAAAATATATCCTTTTATTTTTCAGGTTTTTTTACTATTAGATTATATAAAGAAATAACTATTCTGTGATGTGACAGCTAGTAAAGTGTTAAGAATTCATCCTTCAAGAAAGTTTCTACGTTGTTAAAGTGAATATGTAAATTTTTCTATCGTCTCCTGGGTTCATCTTTCATGCAAAGTTTCTACATTATTGAAGTGGATATGTAACTTTTTCTATCGTCTCCAGGGTTCACCTTTCAAGCAAGTTTCTACATTCTTGAAGTGGATATGTAATTTTTCCTATCGTCTCTTGGGAGGTAGACTCTCAGGCTATTCGTCGAAAGGGATCCTGATGAGAAGCTAGTGAAAGTGTTGTATTTTCATCGTCCAAGAATCAAAGAAAATTTATACAGAATTTCCAGTTTATATAATTTTCTTGTGATGTGACAAGTAGGTTAAGTGTTAGGATTATATTCAATCTTCCACGCAAGAAAGTTTCTACAATTGTGGAAGTGCTTATGAACAATTATTAAATTTTTCTATCGTCTCCTGGGAGATAGACTCTCAGGCTATACTTCGAAAGGGATCCTTACAAATAGCTAGTGTGTTTTATTTTCTTGGTTCAAGAATCGAAGAAAGTTTCAACATAGAGAATATTCAGTATAAGGAAAAAATTGTCTTGTATTGTGAGAAGCTAGTGAAGTGTCGAGAATATGTATCGCTCATACATGAAAGTTTCTAAGTTGTTTAAGTGTATATGAATAATTCATAAATTTTCCTATCGTCTCCTGGGAGGTAGACTCTCGGGCTGTATGTCGAAAGGGATCCTGATGAGAAGCTAGTGAAAGTGTTGTATTTTCATCGTTCAAGAATCAAAGAAAATTTATACAGAATTTCCTGTTTATATAATTTTCTTGTGATGTGACAAGTTGGTTGAGTGTTACGATTATATTCAATCTTGCACGCAAGAAAGTTTCTACAATTGTGGAAGTGCTTATGAACAATTATTAAATTTTCCTATCGTCTCCTGGGAGATAGACTCTCAAACTATACGTCGAAAGGGATCCTTACAAATAGCTAGTGTGTTTTATTTTGTTGGTTCAAGAATCGAAGAAAGTTTCAACATAGAGAATATTCAGTATAAGGAAAAATTGTCTTGTATTGTAAGAAGCTAGTGAAGTGTCAAGAATATGCATCGCTCATGCATGAAATTTTCTAAGTTGTTTAAGTGTATATGAATAATTCATAACTTTTCCTATCGTCTCCTGGGAGGTAGACTCTCAGGCTGTATGTCGAAAGGGATCCTGATGAGAAGCTAGTAAAAGTGTTGTATTTTCATCGTTCAAGAATTAAAGAAAATTTATACAGAATTTCCTGTGTATATAATTTTCTTGTGATGTGACAAGTTGGTTGAGTGTTACGATTATATTCAATCTTCCACGCAAGAAAGTTCCTACAATTGTGGAAGTGCTTATGTTAACTTTTCCTATCGTCTCCTGGGAGATAGACTCTCAGGCTGTTCGTCGAAAGGGATTCTTATGAATAGCTAGTGAAAGTGTTTTATTTTGTTGGATTTTAGAGATTATTCAGTTTACATAATAGAGAATATTCTTGCTTGATGCAACAGTAATGTTTTATACAATCTTGGGACGTGACAAGCTAGTGAAAGTGTTGTATTTTCATTGTTTATGTATCAAAAAAGATTATACTCAATTTTTATTGGGAGGTTATGCAACTGTCAAGTTATAAAGGGAAGGAATTCCTGTGAGAAGCTAGTGATGTGAAAAATGTTTATTCAAGATTTATAATTATTATATAAGTTCAGAAGACAAGTGGTTTAAAAGTTTTTCCCAATTTTGAGAGAGCAAGTACACTAAGTTTCCAGACGTAACGAGACTTTTCCCAAGGGAAAAGCATGTTTTGTTTTGTATAAGGTAACGAGAACTTATGAGTTGTCAAGCCAGTCACTCAGAGGAATAGGATAAGAATTTCCAAGTTGATAGGGCCCTGTAAAAATTGAATTTTTTAATTTTGAAATTTCTAATCTATGATTATCTTAATAGTACTCAACTGTATCATCTTAAAAGTTCTTCTACTATCCCTCTAAGCTGTGGGCTTAACAACTACTTGTATGGTCTATTTGCTTTTTAGAAAGCAGAACATGCGTTTCCCTTGGAAAAAGAGATGCTCAACCCAGATTCTGGAAACAGACTGTATTTTGGGCACTCTGAAAATTGAAAATAACTAAGTTTTCATTAAACATACCAATCAAAGGGATATCATGAGAAATTTCAAGTTTATCGTATCGACCAATTTCGAAATAATTATCATATAAGGCATTCAAAATTGAACAGCTCAAAATTGGTTTAGACAATTAACTTGAAATTTCATATGCTATCTCTCTGATTGACTTGCTTAATGAAAAATTAGTTATTTTTAATTTTCAGAGTGCCCGGAGTACAGGCAGTTTCCAGAATGTGGGTTGAGCATCTCTTTTCCCAATCGAAATGTATGTTTTGCTTTCTAAAAGGTAAAAAGATCATTCAAGTTTTCAAGCCCATTGCTTAGAAGTATAAAAATTTTGACTATGGTATAGTTGAGCAGCATTGAGATAGCCAGAGACTAGAAATTTCAAAATTCAATAATTCAAAACTGCTGAGTCGTTTCAACTTGAAAATTTTTATATTATCCCTCTAAGTGACTGGCTTGACAACTTATAAGTTCTCGTTACCTTATACAAAACAAAATATGCTTTTCCCTTGGGAAAAGGCTCGTTACATCCATGATCTAGAAAATGAGTATACTTTGTACTCCTTTCAACTTGAGAAAAATTTATGTTCTATCTAGAAATCCATCGCAAGGATAGCATGCGAAAGTTTAAGTTTATCACATAGACCAATGTCAAAATAATTATCATTTATGGCATTCAAAATGGAACAAAATTGGTCTAGACGATTAACTTGAAATTTCTTATGCTATCTCTCTGATTGATTTGCTTATTGAAAAATTAGTTATTCTCAATTTTGAGAGAGCAACATGTACTCTCAGTTTCCAAATCTTGGATGTAACGAATCTTTTCCCAAGGGAAATGCATGTTTTGCTTTGTAAAAGGTAATGAAAACTTAAACTTATGAGTTGTAAAGCCTGTCACTTAGAGGGATAGTATGAGAATTTTCAAGTTGATACGGCTTAGCTAAATTTGAATTTTTTAATTTTGAAACTTCTCATCTCCGATTATCTTAATGCTGCTCATCTATACTGTCTTCAAAATTTTTATACAATCTCTCTAAGCTGTGGGCTAAACCACTTGTATGGTCTTTTTACCTTTTAGAAATCAGAACATGTATTTCCATTGAGAAAAGGGACCTTCTTTTTACCTTTTAGAAATCAGAACATGTATTTCCATTGAGAAAAGGGACCTCAACCCATATTCTGGAAACTGCCTGTACTTCGGGCATTCTGAAAATTGAAAATAACTATGTTTTCATTAAACGTACTAATTAGAGGGAAATCATGAGAAATTTTAAGTTTATCGTATCAACCAAAAATTTATTTTTCATTAAATGATCTTTATTTTTTCATACTATCTGTATCAAGTAAATTATTATGTTAAATATAATAAAGTTTTGTGTCAATTTTCTGGATTAGGCCTACAGGGGATACCACAACTTTATTGACACTATTTTTTACAAGTTTTCATAAAGTTTAAATTCGATTTCAATTTTCTAAAGATTTACCGAATTAGGTCGTTTGCATTAAAAATGATAATACATATATCATAAGGAATCATAGGGATATTGGAAACTAACTTACATATACTTCTTTGTTTTCTAAATATTATTCATAATACTATAATATAGATAAAACAATTGTGAAGGTTACGATGTGAACTTGTATAAATATTTAAATGCTATATCACTCATATTCTGCATATCGATAGTATACGTAACGTACAAATGCTTTCAAACAAGCAGTTATCAGTTAAATAATTAGCAATAATTTTATACGTACAGATTTCTTTGATGTACATCTGCGAGACAAATAATTATGGAACTTAGCATAAAATTTAGTGTCAATAAAGGAAAAAAAACGCGCTATACTATTTACCTCGAGGGTGGTGTGGAAAAGACAGATTTCTTTGTGAATAATAATGATCTAAAAAATCTATTTGCTCTACAGATTGTGTCTAAAAAATAATTATTATTACAATAATCCATGAGCATATGTACAATAATATTTTAAATTTATTACTTATTTAGTTGATGTTAACTATTCTTTGTAATTTACATATTATACACCTTTTAAAAGTAGTGAAATCTGCCCCCCCCCCCAAACAAACCTTTTCAAGGTAAAAGGCTGGCAAGTATAAGGTCGTTTCTTCCTATATAAATTAAAAATTAATTTTACAACTCTTGATAATCTTAATGTAACAATAATTTGAACTCTTGATAACACTTATGCAGATAAAACCAAACTCTCATTAAAACTCATACTGAAAAAATAAAAAATTCTAAGGGCTTACTCTAAAATTAAACTTTATTTTTCAAACTTCGACAACTCTTATGTAGCCGAAATTGTATGTACTTTATGCTATACAGTTATTAAATTAAGTAAATTAAAGATCTTGATAACACTTATTTAGACAAAATACTAGCAGCTTCACTGCATACTGTTAAGAGGTGTTGATAATAGTCATCAGATCAACAAATAATATATCTTCTTTCCCCTTGTGAATAAGTGATCGAAACACAAACACTGGAAGAATATATGATGCTTATAGATCAAGTTGGAAGACAAATAATTATGTTAGGACGCATGTCTTCTTTTACCTCGTAAATGAGTTAATCACCAGCACTAAAATCATGATGCTTATACATTAAGCTAAATAATCCGAAACTCTCATGTATTAAAATATGAACGTGTAAAACCATCTTCGCATTATCGTCTCCTTCGATTTTATCTATACCTTCGATTTTACAAAAATTCCCATTTTAATTTTAAGAAAAGAAAGTTATGATATCAATAAATAAATTGGCAAGTTTGTTGTTATAAAAAGTAATCGTTTCGAAATAAATAAATAACCGTTTAAATTGAGGAAGGATTATAAATATGTATGTATTCATATAAACACTCGACCAAAGCATGTGAAAGGTAGATAGCCTGAACGGCAAATAGGGCGTTGCGTGCCCGGCCCCAAACATTCGCATAACGTGGAGCCATTTCGGGATTATTCAAAGTTTCAATTGTTACCGATTGTACATGTGACAAAATCGTATGATGTTCTTATATGATATATTATCACACGATAAATGTGCTCATAACGTGTCGTAATATCATGTGTTTGTCCATATTTATCATGTAATATAACAGAATTGTCACGCATCATGAAAAATCATAATTTTTAAACTAATTAATGTCTATTATTTCCTTTTCCTGTTGTTATTTATGGAAGCAACAAGCGAATGTACAATCTACTCTAGTTATTAATTCGGAAAATAAGTTACTATCTCCTTATTTCATTAAATCTATAGCATATGTCCAGGACGATCATTGACAATGAAATATGAGATTTAAATATTCTGTTCATATAAAAAATCGATCCCAGATTTTTTTTAATAAAACAGGAACAAATTCTAGCACGTAGAACGCAATTTTTTTATGGAAAAACTTGCCGTCCCGTCCTATCATAGACAATGATGGATATCGTCATCAAATTATTTCTCTCTCAAATAACTGATACTTAATTTAGAATGTGCTTCCTACAATTTTTCATCAATATTTGAAGAATCGAAACATAATTTTCTGATAATTCCAACGTCAATCTGCATAAGTGTTATCAAGAGTTCAAATTTTTGTTACATTAAGATTATCAAGAGTTATTTATACTTACAAGATACTTGCGCTTATGACAGCTATTCTTCTAGAAGTCCAAAGAACTTGATAATTTGTAATGACCAGATGGACTGCAAAATTTTGTAGAAACTTTCTTCGATACTTCAGCGATGAAAATACAACACTTTCACTAGCTTGTCACACGGATTCCTTTCAATATACTTATACAGCCTGAGAGTTGTAACCTCTCACGAAACAACAGAAAAAATTTAATAATATTGAATAGCTATGTCAACAACCGTAGAAACTTTTGTAGACACATTCTTAACACTACACTAACTTGTCACATCACAAGAAAATTCTTTTCTATAATCTCTTATGTATTTCCTATAATATGATAGTCGTATGCCTTCCAACCTGAAAAATAAAAGAGAACATTTTAACAAAGAATCAGTTCAAAAAATCTTTCATTATATTGTATGTTTATAAAAAACTAAAAACTAAATACTTATCTAATTTTAGCTTATTAGTCATGTTTGTGAGACGTCTTAATTATATCTGACAGTTTTAAAATCTGACATTTTTCTTCAAACACACTTTTGCATATTTGCAGATTTTTTTGAAAATAATATCACTTCACTAGATTATTATTGTATCATCATAATCGTATATTTATTAAGAAAGAAAGAAAGAAAGTACTTATTTATTTATATATTATTAACACTGCATGTGTTATTGTATTGTAAAATAATATAGATACGTCTGCTCGTCTCGTCTGCACACATATATAAACTGTACATACACACATATATACATAACATACAATAGTATACGTAGACTGACGTCACGATGACGTACTTCCGCGGAGAACAATTTCTCCGGGAGAAGAATTTTGGTATAAGAGAATTCGTGATCCCGAACTTTCACTTCGCAATAACTTTTGATAGAAGCAATTTCACAAAATATGACCCCGATGTCATTTTGTTAGTTTTGTCGCAAGCTTTCATCTGGGTGCTCATATGCAACAAACAAAGCTGTTAATGCGAAGATAACTGTATGTCGAGTTTTCAACAGGGCTAATTTAAAGTATATATAGGGTCTGGCTTGCGCCCGACGGCGGCGTACGTACTGACGTACCTTATACTTTCCATCGTGGCGCTACCGCGCCCCTTGATAGGTTTTTATTGCCAGGAGATAAATTGCCTTGTACGGATATGATTCAACATTATATATTTTTGGAGGATAATGTTCCAATCAATACTAAACAATATAGGCATCCGCCGAAGCATAAACAAGTGGTGAAAGAGAGTGTTGAAAAGAAGTTAAAGGATAAGATTATAAGAGAATCGAATTCAACGTGTAATTCTCCGATATGGATTGTGCCGAAAAAACCAGATAGTCATGGTAATCCGAGGTGGCGTATGGTTATTGATTTTAGAGAATTGAATAAGAAGACTATTAGAGATGCTTATCGGTTACCAAATATTGCTGATATTATGGATCAATTAGGAGGAACAATTGATTTTTCAATTTTTGATTTGGCGAGTGGTTTTCAGCAAATTCCTATGGCACCACAGGATTGTTACAAAACAGCTTTTTCAACAATTAATGGACATTACGAGTATACACGCATGCCAGAAGGTTTAAAAAACGCAACTGCAACGTTTCAGAGGTTGATGGAGAAGGTTTTACGAGGTTTGCAGAATATAGAAATGTTGGTATATTTGGATGATATAATTGTTTACAGTAGAGATTTGTCTGAGCATGAATTGAGAATTAGGAAATTAATGGAGAGATTGAGAGAGGCGAAATTGGTATTAACACCTGATAAGGTGGAGTTTTTCAGGACAGAAGTTGCGTTTTTACGTCATATCATTAGTGCGAGAGGGATAGAACAGTTACAAAGTTGGCAACACCGAAAAGTGCTAAAAGTGTGCGAGAAATCTTGGGTATGTTTGGTTATTATAGGAAATATATCAAAGATTTTGCAGTGATTGAAAGGCCAATGAGGAATTTGGTGAAAGATGGTGTGAAATTTGAGTGGACAGAAGATTGTGAAAAGAGTTTTCTTTGAAGGAGTGTTTAATAAATCCACCTATTTTACAGTTTCCAGATTTTGAGAAGGAGTTTATTTTAACAACTGATGCTTCAGATATAGTGATTGGGGCAGTTTTGAGCCAAGAGAAGGATGGATTTGAGCATCCTATTCAGTTTTTATCGAGAACATTAACTAAAGTTGAGAAAAATTATTCAACAACTGAAAAAGAATGTTTAGCAGTGTTATATGCGTTACATCAGTTTAGACCATATATGTTATGAAAAAAGTTTACATTGGTTTGTGATCATGAACCTTTGAATTGGATGCATACGAGAAAAGATCCGGGACAAAGGCTTATGAGATGGATGTTTAGGTTTACGGGATATGAATATACTTTTAAATATAAGCCTGGAAAGTTGAATAAGAATGCAGACGCTCTTTCGAGGAATCCACCAGAGATTAGTGAAGAACAGATCAATAAAAATTTACCGTGTATTAAGATGATGATAATTGAAGAAAAAGATAAGTCTGATAATGATAAGGCGAAGAGTATTGTATCATCGGTGAAGAGCAAAATTTTTAATAGGAGTAGAGTACAATCTGAAGTTGAAGAAGTGAAAAGATCGAGAGGTAGACCTGTAGGAGCGAAAACTAATAAAATGGCACCAGAATTAGATCATAGTGTTATACCTCAGAGAACTAGAAATAAGGTACAGGTGACATCTAAAGTTGCAGAATATATTAAACAGGGAGCTTTACCGAAATTGACAAGATCAGTGAAGAGGTCGCAGAGTGAAAGGGTTTCATCAAAGTTAGTGTTATCGAAATCTAGTGATTTGAGGGATAGTGATAGTGAGGGCACAGATGTTTCAATGAAAGTGAATTCGTTGAGAGGGAGATTGAGTACAACAGCATTGTCATCTGCAGGGATTTATAGTAGTGAAAAGGAAAAACCGCCTTTGAAAGATCCGAGGTATAGTGGAATTAGAATGGAGAAAACAACAGATGTTTCAGATGTAGAAGGTAGTGGTACTGATGAAGGTGAACAGAACAGAACAGAACCGTGAGGAACATTGGAATAGATGTTAGTGAAGTTAGTCAATCTGAGAACAGAGTCATTATAGAAAGTGAAGGTGAACGGAGTGTTTCTATTAGGACGAGTTTGAGTAGGAAAGAGGTGGAAGAAGCTAGTAGGCGATTAGAAGAGAGTATGGCTAAACATCAAAATGAGGAGGTTGAAGTAGAAGAGGAAGATAGAGATTATGATATACCAATTACACATTTTTCAGATGATGAAGAAGTGACTGATGAAATGAGGTTTAGATTGCATAAGTTGAATCCACATTATGGTACTGTTCAAATGGATGAAGTTTTGGGAGAGAGAGTCAGAGAATTGATAAATAGAACACAGGAAAAGGTACAGAAGAGACTGGATAATGTGAGAGATTCTTTGTCAGATAGAGATACGTCGGCAACGAGTGAAATTATGATATTTCCGCCCAGAGGAAGAATTTCAGAAACAACGAAAATAGGTGATATAAAACCGCAAGCGAAGAGTACACCAGGTAAATTGGGGAATGTTGGTAGAGGTGTTGGTGTTCTTGCTGATGTGAGTGAGAATGGGGAGAATATGTATAACATTGAGTATTCGAAACCAGCGGAGGATACGTTACCTGTGATAATGATGCCAGATGTGAATGATTTGAATGATTTGAATAAATATGATAATGGAGAGTCTGATGGAGGAAAGAGAGAATATGATACAATTGAGGAAAGGTTAGTAGAATCAGTGACAGGTAGTAAAGTGTTGAGTGTGAGGGATTGTTTAACGTATAAGAGGGATAATATTGTGCATTTTATAACTAGAGATTGCGAAGCGGATACATCAGTGACGAGATTGTTGAATGACATTGGTGCAATAGATTTGTTTAATTTAAAGAAGAAGAAACCTTTTGTAGGTCAGATATTGATTCCGCCGTATAAAAAGCATAATGTTTATTCTTTAGTAGTGAAGGAAAAGCAGTTTAGTGTGATAACTTTGGAGAATGTGAATAGCTGTTTGGATAATTTGAGGAGAGTTTTGTGTCATAGACATGTTGAGAGTTTTAGAATTTCTAGGAAAGGTGATTTGACAGGTATGTTGGAGCCTGGATTGATGAGTGAGTTATTGAAGAGACATTTTGATAATACGAATATTACTGTAGCAGTTTGTTATGGAAAAGTGGAGTTACCTGTTGAAAGAGATAGGAAAAAGATAATTAGTGCTTTGCATGATAGTTTGACAGGAGGGCATAAAGGGATTAATCAAACTTATCAGAAGATAAGGGAGAGATTTTATTGGCCAGGTATGAGGAATGATATACAGAATTATATAAGGAAGTGCAGTGGTTGTCAGGAACAAAAGATTGAGAGGTTTAAGATAAGGGAGCCGATGATAATAACGGATACACCAATTGAAGCATTTGATAAGGTTTCAATTGATACGGTGGGAAAATTGAGAGTAACACCGAGTGGGAATCAACATTTATTGACTATGCAGTGTAATTTGACCAAGTATTTGATTGCAATTCCAATTAAAAATTTATATGCGACCACTATTGCAGATGCTTTAGCGAGGCATTTGATTTGTAGATTTGGGGCACCGCGAGCAATTTTATCAGATAGGGGTACTAGTTTTTTGTCGGATATAGTAGAGTCAATGTTGAAGATTTTTAAGATAGATCATTTAAAAACATCAGGTTATAGACCGCAAACGAATGGTTCTTTAGAGAGGAGTCATGTGCCGTTAGTTAAATTTATTAGCATTTATTCTCAAAAATATGATGATTGGGATAAGTTAGCGCCTTTTGCTACATTTACTTATAATACGAGTGTTCATACGGCTACGAATTTTACGCCTTTTGAATTAGTTTTTGGGAGAGTGGCGCGTTTACCAATTAAAATTCCGTCGGATGAAAAATTGAGAACTTATCATACTTATATTAGGGATTTAGTGTTGCGTTTAAATGAAATGAAAATTTTAGCGGGAGAGAAACAGATTGTAGAAAAATTAAAATCAAAAGAGAGATATGATAAGAAAGTTAAAGAGTTTAAGGGTAAAGTAGGGGGGTATGCTCGTATTGTTAAGGAAGTGAGGACTAATAAATTTGAGCCACATAGGAGTCAACCTTTGAAAATTATGGAGTTTGTTGGGAGGAAGAATGTTATTTTGGAGTATCCTGATGGGAAACGTATTAGGAAGCATGTTGATAAATTAAAGTTTGCAGAGGAGAATTCAAATTTTGATGGGATAGATCTTTCTGGTTATTAATTATGTTATGATTACAGGATGAATTGTTTAATTGGAATGTTTATGTTATTGTGTTTGAAGACCATAAATGGTGGACCTATATTTCAAAATGAAATATTGACCCCGAATCCTGGAATTTATTTTGAGAAAATGGGAAATGTTCGAACAGAACGTGCTTTTTGGAAAATTAAAATCTTAATTAAAGTGGATGAATTTTTATCATTTCATGGACCTGTGAAACATTATAAGGAGTTAATGGAAGAATTTTCACAAATTGTAGACCAAACCAAGTGCAGGAGTGCGTTGGATGCAGATATAATTGAATTGAAAGAACAGACTTTGTATGAATTACAAGACAAGATACGTGAGACTGTTAAGACCATTGGACAAGTTCAATATCCTATGGTTAAGGATCCGAGTAGTATTAGAGCGAAGAGGTTAATTCCATTAGGAATAATTGGTAATGTGAGCAAGAGTTTATTTGGATTAGTGACTTCTGATGATATTGACAGTGTTAATAAAAATATAGACCAAGTGTTTCGAGACCAAGCAGAGATGGTGTATTTAATGGAGGAAAATTCTCATATTGTTTCGACCCAATTTGAAGAATTGTTTAGTGTAACGAAGAATCATCAAGTTGTTTTACAAACGTTTCAAGTTTCTTTGAAAGGAATGATGGATAAATTGAATAAGGAGGATGAGCAATTAATGTATTTAATGTATAATACAGCATATGTGAGGAGATTAGATTCGCATATGGATCATTTGATTCATAATAATGAGAAAATTTTGGACGTTTTGAGAAAAGTGAAAGAGGGAAAAGTTCATTCGGAATTGATTAAAACAGATGTTTTGGATCAGATAGTTGGAGATATACAAAAATTTAGTGGTGATTTAGATTTTCCAATTCTGGTAGAGCATATCAGGAGTGAAGAAATTGTGAAAATTTTGAAAGTAGATGCAGTTCATCAGGATGGCAAGACCATTATAGTTTTATATTTGCCATTAGTTGATAGAATTTCTTATCAATTATATAAGATGGATAGTATTAACATACCACAAGTGATTAATCAGAATATTAAAGGATCATTATATATTCAACCATCTCATGAATATTTAGCTTTGAGCAGTGATCAGGAGAAATATTTTAAGTTTGATCAAGACCCAGATGTGATATGTATAAAGACCCATTATGCACATATTTGTCCAGCATTAGAAGCGTTACAAGATACTTCAGCTTCGAGGGATTGTGAAGTTAATTTGTTGTTGAATCCGCATAAAAAGGAGTTTGATAATTGTGATATCAAGTATCAGAATTATTTTAGGACCCAATGGAAGTATTTATGTAGTGATAAATTTTGGTTATATTCAATGTGTGATTCTGAAAAAGTGAGAATTTCATGTTTGGATAATCAAAATGTGGATTTAATGTTGAATAATACAGGAGTTTTAAGACTAGCTTCTGGTTGTAAAGGAAGAACAGATAGTGTTATTGTGTTTGGAGAAGAGATAAGAAATGATGAAAATTTATATGTGTATAAACCAGACGTTGGTTTGAAATTTGATGAAGTTTATGGAGTGTTCAGTAAATATACTTCGTATGAAATGAATGACAATGAAATGAAGGAAATAATTGGACCTGTGCTTACTTCAGTTAAACTGAAATCAATACATGAGATCATGATTGAAATGGACCATATAGGGAAGCATAGGAGAGAGAGTTATAACTCGAGTAGGATGTTATATGGGGGGTTGAGTTTACAATTGATAATGATTATATTGATAATTGGATTAATTGTTGGAATGAAATGTGGGGTGAAATTTCCATGTTTGAGACAAAAGACTAATAAGAAAGGTTGTGATCATGAGTATAGTATGGTGAGGAGAAAATGGAGGAATCGATTGAGGAAAGTTGATTCTGGTAATGTTTGTGAGTCTGGGGGGGGGGGGTAGTGTAGAAAACGATTAAATTGTTATTGACCCAATTAATAGTATAATGAATGATTCACATGAAGTTAGCATTGATAAAGGTGTTGTTGTTTTTAAACATAATGCTGAGCATTGATGTTATACATTGGACCAAAAGTTTTCATATAGACCCAAATGAATTTTTATGATATGATGTTTTCATCTGTTATAAATAGATCAATTTGAGCCATGTGTTTGTCTTTGTGGTTTTGTTTTTGTTTTTTTTTGTTTTGTATTTTATTTTCATATATGTAAATTACAGGAACGTAGAGATGTCGTATCGCAGAGATTTAGAAATGTTACATCGTAGATCAGTAATATTTTATTTCAAAGGATATGCGTCATTGACCCAGATGATGGAAATGATACCGCAAATTCCATTACCTGAGGCAGTTTATTTCAAGCGTGTCATGAGAATCAAAGATATGAAGTATGTTAATAAGCTTATTGTGAGATATGACAATGAAGCGACGGCGAATATTGTGCAGAGAAAGAAATAAGATCAATTTTATAATAATATTGGATCATATGATTTCGAATTTTATGATATAGATAACATCAGTAATGAATTTTCGTTATCTAAGATTACCAATGAAGCAGCTAGGAACTATGAAAAGAATGTGTTTACCGAAATGAACAAGAATTTTAGACCAATAGTGTTAGTCCGGGCGTCAGGGAGTTCAAATGTGGAATATCATTAAGTTTCTTATAACTTTAGTTTTATGATTGAAATGTGTTGTTGGTAACGTACTGAAAATAACCTTAAAGTCTCGACTTCGGGTCAGGTCGGGAACATTGTTATTATTGCAAAATTAACTTCAAAAATGCACTTTTTTTAAGCTTTTCGTGAATAACTTCTTTATGACTCATTTTATGTAAAAAAAGATAGAGATGAAAGTTGTTCAGAATTGAATTTTGTGTAAGGTACATATATTCACGACTGCGAAATTAAGTTTTTTCATCGTTAAATTGTTAAACAAAAAAAATTTTTTTTTTAAATTTCATATTGCTACAGATTTCACAAAAAATAATTTTTTTCATTGGATGAACACCTATAGATGAGTTTTGGTACGAATAATTTAAAAATCGATGTCCGATCTTGATATCTCAAAATGGCGTCTTATTGCAAAATTATTTAGCCTAAAATTTCAAATTCATCTCCAAATTGCCCATGGAACGATAACTTGATCCAACCACCTTTAATCGATAGCTTACGACGTACTTAATAAACGCTAAAAAAAACTTTTTAAAAAATTAATATTTAACAACATTTTTAACAATAAATAATTTTTATTTTCGCCAATTTTGAAGTTAGACGAATGCAGTAAAGTGCATTTTAAAGTACGTAAAAAACCATGAATTTTCATGTAAACTTTATTTAGATCGGACCAATAGGAACGGAGATACGAAAATTTTTTCAATCGACGCTCACGCCGAAACTACTTAATAATTTTTGATGAAATTTAGTTTACAGCTTGCTCAAAAAATGCTCTAAATGATGGCATTTTACCCGATAGTTGTAATGGACCTATTTCGTGCAAAACGACCGATGAAAGAATGTGAAATTAGCGCGCGCGGCCGCGCGGCTGCTTCGGCCCGGCGGCGCGGTGGTGGGGGGAGCGCCGCTGCAGCTTTCGGGAACTTTAGATGTTAAATTCTTTTCTCGGCAACCAGAAGTTGTACGGTAATGCTTTTTTCTTTAATTTTATGTGTTTTTTTCTCAGCTTTCATGTCGTGTTAATGAAATTGTCGTAGCTGCATCAACAATACTCGAAATTGACTTGTTTCCAAAAAAAAAACTTTTTTCGAGGTATACACTATACGTACATGAATATATTGTGCAACAAAATACATTTATGATTATATATATCAATACAAGAATAATAACTGCTTTCTATTTTAATATTATACTAAATTAAGGTATTAATCTCCGTAAAATCAGTTGGATTCAATTCGAATTTATTGCTTCGAATTTTGAGTATATTTTTGGAGTTGTACTGACTTTATTAAATATATGTATTGGAGTATGTGTACGTATTTATTTATACAAATACGATAGATAAAATTGCCTTTTATCTATTTCAGTAGTACATATTATTTTTAATATTTTTGTTGAACAGATTATCCAAGCATGTATATACTGTACTACAAAACATATTTATGATTATATACATGTGTTTATGTATATACAATATACATATATATGCGTGTGTCAATGAATAAATGAATAAAAAACATGTTCTTTACGTATTTATGTACACACACATGCACGCACGCACGCACGCACACACACACACACACACACACAAACACATGTATATAATCATAAATATGTTTTATAGTATACTATATACAATATACATGTAAAGATAATCTATGTAGCAAAAACATTAAAAGTAATATGTACTACCAAAATAGTAAGCAGTTATTATTCTTGTACTGATATATATCTGTGGCTTGCAGGAAGAACCACTTAAGTGACATTTTGCGAAAAATTTTTTTATGTCGAATTCGAGGAGCTCTTAGTACCCTTTTTCATTGTACAGAAGTAGGATTTTCGAAATGCACAAATATTTTAAATGCCAGCCGATTGCATAATCACTTAACTGCGTCTCTCGTAAAAATGTTACCGCAGAACCACTTAAGTGCACTCGTTTTTTTTTATTTTTGTGCGAGATACACCGTGTGGAGTACATTAAAGCGGTATAATATATATCTAATTACCTATACCGATGTATTCGTCGGTTTTTTTAAATTAAAAAAAATTTTTTAACGTTTTTAAATTTTTTAAAAATTGTCAATTTGCAAAAACAAAAAAATTACTGGATTCGCTCTGATAAAATTCATACGTATTCCTTAGCTGATTCTAAGAACTTATTACTCTTGAAAATTTTTTCCAAAAGTTTGTGATTTCTGAATAAAAAATTCGTAAAAGTCTTCGTAAAAAATTTTCAATTATAATATGCGCCAGTTTAACCACACCGAGATTCAAAATGAATCCCCAAATCACGTATCTTTTAGGTTTGGACATTTATCCCATTGGTTAGAGGGGTTCCAGATACATTGCAAATGAAAACGTTCTTGAAATCTCGAATTAAAACAAAAAATTGTGGAAAAACCATGCTTTTTTCCTTTAGACCGTTTTTTCTCATAGTTAATAACAATTTTCGAAAATTTGAATTATACCATTGGAAAGGGTATGAGTTAAACTTTAAAAATATGCCCTGCCCGAATTTTTTTAATCGCAAATTACATTAGTTACGAGCCCTCAAAGAAAGTGACCGCATAACCACTTATCTGCAAAGTTCCCGCAGAACCACTTAACTCGAGTAATTTGTTTAGCTTGGGCGTCGATAATGTAATACTACGGTTGTATCCGTATCAGATACCTAATCAAATGAGCCAATACTTAGATCTTTTCTCTGACATTTCGATCTTACGTATTACTCCAAACATTGAAATCGCTTTTTCTCGAAAACACGAAAATGTCACTTAAGTGGTTCTTACTGTAAGCCACAGATATAATCATAAATGTATTTTGTTGCACAATATATACATGTACGTATAGTGTATACCTCGAAAAAAGTTTTTTTTTTGGAAACAAGTCAATTTCGAGTATTGTTGATGCAGCTACGACAATTTCATTAACACGACATGAAAGCTGAGAAAAAAACACATAAAATTAAAAAAAAAACATTAACGTACGACCTCTGGTTGCCGAGAAAAGAATTTAACATCTAAAGTTCCCGAAAGCTGCAGCGGCGCTCCCCCCACCACCGCGCCGCCGGGCCGAAGCAGCCGCGCGGCCGCGCGCGCTAATTTCACATTCTTTCATCGGTCGTTTTGCACGAAATAGGTCCATTACAACTATCGGGTAAAATGCCATCATTTAGAGCATTTTTTGAGCAAGCTGTAAACTAAATTTCATCAAAAATTATTAAGTAGTTTCGGCGTGAGCGTCGATTGAAAAAATTTTCGTATCTCCGTTCCTATTGGTCCGATCTAAATAAAGTTTACATGAAAATTCATGGTTTTTTACGTACTTTAAAATGCACTTTACTGCATTCGTCTAACTTCAAAATTGGCGAAAATAAAAATTATTTATTGTTAAAAATGTTGTTAAATATTAATTTTTTAAAAAGTTTTTTTTAGCGTTTATTAAGTACGTCGTAAGCTATCGATTAAAGGTGGTTGGATCAAGTTATCGTTCCATGGGCAATTTGGAGATGAATTTGAAATTTTAGGCTAAATAATTTTGCAATAAGACGCCATTTTGAGATATCAAGATCGGACATCGATTTTTAAATTATTCGTACCAAAACTCATCTATAGGTGTTCATCCAATGAAAAAAATTATTTTTTGTGAAATCTGTAGCAATATGAAATTTAAAAAAAAAATTTTTTTTGTTTAACAATTTAACGATGAAAAAACTTAATTTCGCAGTCGAGAATGTATGTACCTTATACAAAATTCAATTCTGAACAACTTTCATCTCTATCTTTTTTTACATAAAATGAGTCATAAAGAAGTTATTCACGAAAAGCTTAAAAAAAGTGCATTTTTGAAGTTTATTTTGCAATAATAACAATGTTCCCGAACTGACCCGAAGTCGAGACTTTAAGGTTATTTTCAGTACGTTACCAACAACACATTTCAATCATAAAACTAAAGTTATAAGAAACTTAATGCAAAAATGCTAACTTGCCCCGACTAGTGGAAAAAAATTGATGCGTCTCTTCGAGCCGAGTTGTTTATTTAAAAATGCCAAACGTTTCGGGATATTTTTATCCCCTCTTCAGTGGCTGTATAATCGTTTAATTACAATGTTTTATTACAATTATAATATTAAAAATAAGTGAAATTGAAATTAGAAATATTGAAAAAATTACCTAATTTGCAAAACAACTTTCGTGTTTTACATTATTAGAAACGGACCAGAAAAAGGATAAATCGCATATGGCGCTGTAAATTTAAATTTAGAAAATTAAAACCAATGTTTACAAGAGAACTATTGCAAAATGTAACAATAACTTACGGCCTAGTACTCGAGAATTTTATTAAAACAGAATGGATTCACCGGTGCCATAAGGTTGTAATGCGGCACCGGTCGAGGCAGGACATCAACTAATGTCTCGACGAAAATCGGTCAATACATATTGCGCAATACATACATTAGATGCTGTACCAATACTTAGAATTGTTATATAAAATATAATGCAAAACACATCGGCGACGGATACCTCGAGCTTCATCCGTATACCAAGAACGTCATGGCAGGCAGCCGTCCATACTGCAGACAAGTCATGGCAGGCGCCGTCCATACTGTATACTATATAGTCATATAGTCATGGCAGGAGCGTTTCTTGCGATGCGGCGCGGGCCCCCCGCTCTGCTACTTGAGTATTAGCGGGCCACCTCTATTGTGTTATTCGTTCTTGGTATACGGATGAAGCTCGAGGTATCCGTCGCCGATGTGTTTTGCATTATATTTTATATAACAATTCTAAGTATTGGTACAGCATCTAATGTATGTATTGCGCAATATATATTGCCCGATTTTAGTCGAGACATTAGTTGATGTCCTGCCTCGACCGGTGCCGCATTACCACCTTATGGCACCGGTGAATCCGTTCTGTTTTAATAAAATTGTCCAGTCCTAGGCCGTAAGTTATTGTTAAATTTTGTAATAGTTCTCTTGTAAACATTGGTTTTAATTTTCTAAATTTAAATTTATAGCGCCATATGCGATTTATCCTTTTTCTGGTCCGTTTCTAATAATGTAAAACACGAAAGTTGTTTTGCAAATTAGGTAATTTTTTCAATATTTCTAATTTCAATTTCACTTATTTTTAATATTATAATTGTAATAAAACCTTGTAATTAAACGATTATACAGCCACTGAAGACGGGATAAAAATATCCCGAAACGTTTGGCATTTTTAAATAAACAACTTGGCTCGAAGAGACGCATCAATTTTTTTTCACACTATTCCATCATCGAGCGATAGAGTCATTATTAAACAAATTTTAGACCAAGACCGAATGTGGTAGAATCTGTTAAGGGGACCCAACACGTTTAAAATCTGAAAAATAAAAATATTCTAAATTGATATTAAATTAAATAATATGTTGGAGAAACTTTTCATACTTATAGTATGATCTCTTACCTTCAATTTAAGCCCTTAAAATCCAATTTCGTACCTACCTATCCGGAGTGGTACTCCGCAGACTGTTTTTCACTGTGCGTAGGATTCCAGGTGACCATATGCTTCGATTGAGCTCAAATTTTGTGAGTATGTTCTATATAAGTGTAATTTTCGCATGAATGGAGGGATTTTGATTTGAATGCTTAGAAAAATTTTAATAAAAGAAAAAGTACATTTTTTAAATTTTTAAATTTTTTATGCCACAGTTTTTTTTATTAAATAAGTTTGTAGCTTTCAAATCAAAATCCCTCTGTTCATGCGAAAACTACATTTATATAGAACATACTCACAAAATTTGAGCTCAATCGAAGCATATGGTCACCTGGAATCCTACGCACAGTGAGCTGAAGTCATGAAAAACCAAAGTTAGAGAAAATCGACTTGGAAGTTCATCAATGCATATTAGAAAATAAGTTAATTTTTTACTTACCAAATCTCTTGGAACTATTTTTCTGTTGATCGTTGGTAGTAAACTATCATTTTCAGGAGTCATATGGTATACTCCCTTGTACCAATAGGCTGAGTACGCCTTTAAGAACCTGTAAACAAAAAATGGTAAATTTGTGTATTTTTACATTATATGCTAATATTATTAATTTATTGTATTTAATACTAAAAAATGCATATTTATTCTTACCTAATAATTTTGCTGAAGTCTCCAACTTGATTTAATGGAAGAAAAACGATTATGATTTCTTCAATGTACAATCCACTGAAAAAATACAATAAATAAATATTTCAAAAACTCCATAAAAATCAGCTAAAACAATATAGAGAAGAATACTTATCTTTTTTCGTAGTCCTTGCAAAGCCTTTGTTTTTGCCTCCCTAATGTCCACCAGCAGCATACGAGTCATTTTCTTCCATCTGTCGAGCTCTTAGCCTAAGAGCTCGTGCTTCTCTGGTGTTGGCCTGGACTTGTCGTTCAGCATGGTGAAGTCTTAAATTGTCTGTTGCGTTGGCCCACTCTGCCACAGCGTCTCCAGGCTTTACATCAAAGCGGTCCAAGACTCTGAGGACACAAGACCGACCATCATTAAACATGCACACAGCCAGAAAAACACCAATTTTCAAGACTATCAAGCCACTGAAAGATGTCTTGGGGACTAGTCTCCATACAGAATTATTGAAACTCTCATTAGAGTTTTGTGTAAAACCTCCAAGACATCTTTCAAGTAATTCTGACTTTGACAGGTCTTCATAAATTGGTTTTATGGCATCCATAATATAAGCTGAAAGGCTGGTCTTATGCCTGAACTCCCTGTGTTCTTTTGTGGCTTTTGTTTTTTGCCAATTGCACCAGCTGCTGGATCCTTCCGGGCACAGATGATGCATTGGCCTCTTGTCCGTCGACTGCATATGGTACCATGTTGCCCAGATTGCATTGTACATGTCATCAATGGAATCTGGGTGATTTCGAATGGCTTTACCATAATAACTTGACAGCTTGTCGATCACCTTAGCAGTCAGCCTTCCTCTTCCGCCAATTGGTTTATTGTCCGGAAGCTTGATCTTCTGGCTGGTATACTGCTTGACAAGGTTCCGGAGACGAGTTCCCATCCTCTTCTGTACGTGTTGGATGCACTCTTTCTTCTCCACCACAAGTTCATCACCATAGGGTTTCGATTCACTCACAGCCTTGAACACTTTGGAGTCTCCATCTCCAATATAGCGATGATATTTGACACTGTATTCTTCTTCTGAGCGTTCAAATATCTCACGGATGCCATCAACTTCCATTTCACCTGCACTACCTTCATGGTTAGCAGTGCAGTGTGGCTTGTGTTCCTCGTACCATTCTTCATACTCAGCAGTATACAGATACTTCTCCCACGATGAACAAGGTTGGCAGAAGCTGTTTTTAACAGCAACGTCCAACACCTTGCCTGTGTGATGTCCAACGATGCTAGCAAATCCTTGTAGTGATGAAAATCCTTTCTTCCTCCACGAACCATCACCAGAAATGTTCAGTCCAAGAGCACCATCTTCTGTAGCGGCTCTTTCTTCTTGGACTGCAGCTCGCATAGACTCCTTGGCAACACTCTCACATACTTCACTTAACTGTTGATTTATTGAATCGTAAGCAGACTGAGCTATTGGCTTAGAGCAGTCCATTATGCCACAAAATGTTGAAAGCCCAGCATGTCCAACACCCAAAGCACGACATGCAAGTACAGCCCTTCGATTCACTTCCCATGCACGATTACTATCACCCACTTTTTTGCTAGAATTGATGCTCAAAACTTCTCTGCATCGAACGCATGAGACTTCAATTTTGAATCCTAATCCAAACACTATTGATTCAGAAAAGTTCACTTCATTGTGACATTTTTTGCAACACACCACACTTTGGAGTTCAGGAAATAGAATATTGATATCAATAATTCTATTCTTGACTCCGGAGAGGCCTTCTGCTGCTGGAGTTTCAAGTTTTCTTGAAGATGTCGAAGGTCTTGGTTGTGCAGTTGAGTCTTCTGTATCATTACGTCTAGTTCCTGCAAATTTTCTTGGTCGCTTCTATTTCTTCCGCAGGAGTATTTCCTATCCAAGTGAGTGGGCAATCTGCCCTTCTGTTCACTCATTGTTATAACTAACTAATCTAAACTAAAAGCTAAACTAACTAAAATTCCTAACAAATACTTTGCACTTTGAAAACTTAAAATATAAATAACTTTACAAGAAAACAAAAATAAACACTACTAAAAAAAAATTATTTTAACTTTATTTAATTATGTTTGCACAGTGCAAAACATAAATTCAAGAACTTTAATCATAGAACTTTAAAATATTTAAAAGCTGGTAAAGCAGATTTGAATGCTGTGTTTCGCGCGAACAGTTTCACCAACAGCACACTGATTCTAACCTTTACCCAAACAGGACGTCAGGAAGAAACGATATATACATGGTCGGTAAATGGGGAGTTCAAATATTTTCGTCACAGCGGTCGTCACGTTATGGTTACAGAATCGTCGCCTAGACTGTTGCGAAGAGCGCGCATATTTGAATTTCACCTAATGAATATAGTTTCATGAAACTCAGAATAAAAAAGAAAATAATCATTTATTGTAAATAATTTACAAAATACGTATGTATGTTTATAAGAGCGTATGTGTGTATACCAGTGATATATATATATATATATATATACCCACACACACACACACATTCGCTCATAAATACATACATACACGAGGAAAAAGTTCAACATATTAGTAATACCATATATATGTGTATATATATATATATATATATATATATATATATATGTAATAACATTGTTTTTTACAATTACAATGAAAATATCTAGTTCTGACTGGATTTATTTAAAAAATCAAAATTTTTAGGTATCTTGAATAAATGATTTTAATTACGCAATTTAGCGAAAAAACAGGCAAAATATTTATTCAGTATTTTGCTTATAATTTTGAGGGAAAATTTTTTTACGAAAAACGGCTTTCGGGAGCATATTCTATGATAAATTTCCTATGAAAACTAATCATAAAAAAAATATCGATTTTTTCAAGTTTTAAACGTGTTGGGTCCCCTTAAGGAACCGAAGGTGAGATCAGAAGTGCACACTGTGAGGAAAGAAAGATCTGTGAAAAAGGGTAATAGATTGTTTTGTTTATTGCCGTGGGAAAGAACTGATGCAGAAAAGGATGAGACGTTTTTTAAACATTTTATGCAGTTTGGTAATATCAATTATTATGAGACTGTGCGTAATAAGCAAGGGAGATTGTGCTTTGGTTTTGTGCAGTATTTTGCAGATGTTGATGCTGAAAGTGCAATGCAGAGATGTAATCCAATATATAGACCAACCATTGCTGCATTGAAAAAGGACCCGAAGAATAAGTTTCCTGTGGGAACGAAGAAATTTCATGATTTATGTGGACAAGAGATTGATCTGCATGTATTTGCATTACATGAGGATACATGTTGGAAGGTGTTACAGTATAAGAAGAGCATGGAGAAGGTGAAATTTCTGGGGAAAAACAAGGTAGTTGAGGATCTCAGAGATGTCATTGCTTTAAGGAAACGATCTAGAAGTAATGGTAAGATAGATAAGGTGTTATGTGAAGAAATGAAAGTGTTGGAGAGGAATAAAATGACATCGTCTGAGCCAGGACCCTCTGGATTTCAGAGTAAGAGTAGTGATGACGATGACCATTTAATGATTTGTACGATGGAGGAGGATGAATTGCTGGAGTCGGATGATGATGGAGAATCCGATATTCTTAGGAAAATTGTTGTTGATTCGGATAATAAACTTTCTATATTTTAATTGACCCATTTGTTTTTGTTTTTGACCATTGAATTTTGTATGGTTTGGACCCCATACGAAATTCTTATTTGAAATTTATGTTTTATGAAGATATTAGGACCAATGAGCTTAGGATCATAATATAGATAGATATAGATATAGGATTTAATATAAGTTTTGACCCTTATATTTTATCGATAATTTGGACCCTTCTTGATTATGATAGAATAAGATAGAAGTTACTGCATGCGGAATGAATTATGAAGTTTAATTAACAAAGTTTAATGGTATATTATTTTGATTGTTTTCAGATGAATCATGTTCTCAGCTTACATTCATTGGAGCTAGTCTCTACCTTCATCATAAAGGTAGTTTTTATTGGACCAAGAGAGCGTGTAGAGAAAATTTTTAAAACGTTTGGGGCATGTACTATAGAATTTGAAGTGATCACGGAGGGGTATGGTAGTCCAACCATTACGTATCATAAGGCGTCGCATGTGATAGCGGCACGCTCTATGAGGCAGTTCGTGATTACGTTGGGGATAGAGACAACGGAGGAGATGACTGCAAGAATGGACCAGCAATTGAATAACTATGCTGGCAGTAAAGTGATCGATTGGACCACGGATGTGGAGATCTACTTGATCAAGCGTCATGTTAATGACGTGTTGGAGGTCCAATTTGAGGGGCAACGTAAGAACGTGGAAGATATTTTTAAGGGTATCGGAGAGTGTACTATTGCACACTCTGAAAGGACCGTTGTAGCAGCAGGAAGAACCAAGGCAATAGTTCATGTCAAATATGATCGTTTGAGCCATGTTGATGAAGCGATGCGAATCAACGCATCTCAACCAGCTATAACGGTCATGACCAGAGAAAAGATGGACCAACAGTTGGAGGCAATGGCATCTTTGTATCGTTTTCGGAGTCAGACGGATAGGCCAGTTGTGACCCAAAGAGAGTTGGAGCGACCAGCAGGAGTGGAGTATCGTCGCACTGCTCAAGGCCTGCTACCAACTCCGCAGAGGGTGAATAATCAAGCTGGGCCCAGGGGTTCTCGCATAACGCTTTTGCCGTCACAAAGGCCATTCCCTGACCCAAAGTTAGTCACTGGACCATTGAATGACACTCAGTATTTGAGATTTTCCATTATGCTGTGGCCGAAGCAAATGAACGAGGAACTTATCAGAGATTTTGCTAAATATGGTCCATTGGATCATATTACTTTTATGGACACTCCTAACGTGAAAGTGGAAACATGGAGGCGTCAAGCCTTCATTCAATACTTTTATAGGGAGCATGCAGCTTATGCAATGGACCATTGCAGCGCTGGTTATAATCCAAAGTGGGAGCCGAAGCGACATGTACCACGCAATGGACCACTTAGGAAGCACCATAAAGTTTGTGGACTTCATTATGATGCTAGGAATGAGAAAGATCATTTTGGAGTTTGTAACATCCAAGATCCCTTGGCTCTACGTCAACACAAGCCATGTGGTACTTGGGTGCGTAATCAGGACCGCAAGGACCATTAGAAGAGATGTAGTGCACGAAAACCAATGGCTAATTTGGACCAATAGAAAATATATATATATATATATATATATATATATATATATAAATCGGGTATTTTCGGATATTTATATATATATATATATATATATATATATATATATATATACACGTATACATACATAGGAAGCATCATCATATTAACAATAGCCAATATTAATAACAATCAATCAAATAATCAACGGAGCAACCAAGGTAAGATTTCATGTTAAATATCCAAATATCGCAAGCCACAACGATAAAGTCAAAGCTCAAGACGGACTGACCATCCGTTGCTTGCGTAGCAAGCATTGAGAATAAGCTCGACAACATTATTAGCCAAAAGTGAGTAATAAATAAATCACTATTTAGCAAGTGCTTTTTAAAATTTGTTTTTAAATAAAATTAAATAAAAATCAATCATGAGTACGGATGCATTGATTATAATTAATTGTTTATTGACTTTTTTGTAAGTTAAATATCCTTGAAACTATTATATATTGAGTATATGACACCCGGGTGCGCTTTTGAAAGTATAAAATCTTGTTTAGTTTATTTTCATTATTATAAATCTTAAAACTGATTATATAGGGATACTCTATAGCATTTTTATAATATAGTACAATGAAATTTCGATGGATTATGCCAATATTTCACTGTTTTACCTAAATTTTTTTATGCGTGAAACAAGTCCTTTTGAATAAACTTGTGTTTTTGAATAAATAAGCTATTATATATATTTCTCACAGAGAAACCAAGGCCTCTGACATTCTGGGACTTTCACAACTTCTTTTATAGTGAGTTAAACTATCTTTTCAAATTTTTGTGGCTTCGATATTGATAATCGATCAAGCTGAAAACTTGATTTTATGGCTTAAAAGGTTTATACGTAGAAGCAAACATATATATATATATATATATATATATATATATGACGTTCCTAATATTTTTTCCTTAAACTAGAGCAAATTTGCTAAAAAAAATGTTCTATGTTTATATCGTTAAAAATGTTTCCCTGAGGAACTACAAATTAACGAAAATAGGCAAAAAATGCAAAAATTGCTTAGTATGCCAACTTTGAGCCTCTGTAACTTAAATGAAACTGATGGAAAAAATCTGAAAAAATTCAGGGCACTCATAGACTGGTAAAGAATGTTTTACAAAATATTTTTGGGGAAAGTCAAAATATGAGAAAAACCGAATCAAGTTTTAAGCTAGAATAGAGTGAGCGAGATACGAGTTAGAGTGTGAAACGTACGTTCTATATTCACAGATAGAGGCACAAGGGGCGGGGGGGGGGGGAAGAAAGCCGGGGCTTGAAGGCCTGATGCGGTGCTCGTCGCGACTTGGTTTCCTCTCGTTTTCTCGTCATCTGTCCGTTATTCAAAAGCAGCGTATAAAATTTAGATAATTATGTTATAAGCCATACTGACTACACTTCTATCCGTTGTGACGTGGTGGCCTCGCGGATGATCCTGGGGGTCCTCCGGGTCCACCTCGTAAGGCTCTGAAGCTTATACGCGCGGCCTAAATTTAGGTGTGCTTTCGCACGGGCGCCTTGGCCGCGGCTCTCTCGCGCTCGGCCGGCTCGGCAACGGACTCCCTCCCACGGGCGCGGGACGGCGTGAGCAACGGCTCGCAAAAGAATTAAGAGCGCGGGGAAATTTGGAATAAAACTCTTTATTTTCAGCACTCGAATACAGGCGTCTCGGCACGCTGGGCACTCGCGTCGGCGACAATTTCGCGGCTCTCGCACACTCACGCACACACACGGGCACGCTCGGCGGCGGTTGCGGCGGCGGTTACACCGCACACTCCTGCTTACTTTTTCCCACCGTCGGCGAGGCTGCTCTTCCTCCAGTCTTATATAAATACTCCAATTTATATAAAAAGCATCCTCACTTGCCCATTCGAGTGCCTCGACAACAATGTCGGGGTCGGTAATAAATTTTGAGAGTTCTTCACGCCCCCGAACTATACTAGTCTGAGACAGATTGCCTCTCTGACCGAATTTACCCCAAAGCGTATTTAAATATAATTTTGCAACAGCGCGTAGCCCCGCATTTTTATCTATTTTATTTAAATCTAATTTAATGCCCTCCTCGCGCTTGTAGTCGTCAACGTACTGTCTTTTTTCCACATCGGTCACGACATTCGCTGGGAACCCTGAGCTCTGGTTTAATTTTAAAAAATGTATTTATATAACCAGTAAATAAACCGCCAGTGCCTGTATCGCGGTTATACTGAGTGATGGAATACTGCCATATAACGCTTATATTCTTTAATACATAGCCATGTTCCACGCCTTCTTTATCTCAAGAGCGACCCACGTACCGCTCAAAATTCTACGCAGCACAAATGGCAGAGGGGGAACAGCAGTCGGTTGTGCATGCGATACAGTAACAGTGGGTGGTATAGGTCCCGCGGCGGTAGGATCTCGCACTGTACGAGGCCTTCGACGTTTCGACTAAACCTTTCGAAATTTTCCCCGGTGAACTCGTAGCAGATACTACCGATATATACTTTTGGATGACCGACAGGATACACTCCCGTCTTGCAGATGTACTGGTACAGAGAGTAAACGTCGACATATCGGATTTTCTCACCGGGATCTACTTTGTAAAGAGTCACGACGTTACCAGTCTGACCGCCGTAAAAGGTCGCCCGCGGATTCAACGAAATATTTTTTTGCGCGAGAGGGTGTCGTTTAATTAGTCTTTTAAAATCTGGATTAACTACAATTGATTTTTCAAATTCGCACTCCCACATCTCGATAAGTGTGTATCCGTATGATTCTATGCGGCGTGACATTATGACTGTGTTTTTGTATCGCTGCTCAAATGTTGTTTTATCAACGAGAGCTCGCGTACGCTTATTTTTAAAACACATTCGGCAACCATGCCAGTAGCACCCATGAAATTGATAAACCACCCCTTTCGCGTTATCTACAGACAAAATACCGTCGACGATTGGATCCTCGATTAAACGGTATTCTCGACTTCGCCCCGCGTGTACGATTTCGCGACCGGTCCGATGTTTTTCCCACAAAAGCCACTCTATATACTTTTGAAAGTGGTTGCTGGTTCGTAAATAACCCTGCGCCTATTGTGCCTATTGTGTCCCTCTCTAAGAAATTCTTCCTATAGACACGAGAGCAGGCACTTACGAGTGTCATACTTTCCGCAAACGGATCGACATTTGCGACATCTAAAAAGATTTGACGAAATTTCATACACTCCTGACGCAAGACGATGACATCTTGCTGATAGTGCTCGAGTAATTCTTTTTTTAAATCGAAAACAAAGTGTAATTTTCGTTTTCTACAGTATTGAAACGATGCGGAAAATAACCTTTTTTCACACCTTCCGCGAGACCAAAAGTTTTCAGAAAAGACGCGAGTTTTGATGGTATATAACTGAAGGAATCTTTGAAAATCGTTTTTCCTATCTGCATTCGTATTATGTTACGACCATTTAAAATAACTTCAGGATCTTTACCGTTATCTACTAAATACTTCATGAAGATTTGCGCATCAAAGGCTTTGGCGTTATGCGCGGTACAGATAAATGTAGAGAAACCGATTTTCTTTTCACGAACTCCGAAATCAACAAAATGTGCGAGACATTCGGGGCCTGCATACACGTGCTCACGCACCCCACAAAATGCGCATAGCCTCGCCGACTCGTCGGAGAAGCAAGCGCCGCAGCATACTTGCACATCGCACAAGATTGGTTTTTAAATTTTTACATTGCTTATCTCGTTTAGTTTTTCTTCGCACGTTTCAAAATCATAAAAAATAAAACAATTTTCAGGGTGCGTTTTTGTGTTTTTTTAAGTGTCACGGGCTGCATCATACATTGTTCGTTCGACGCGTGGATGCTTCGACATATTTTACGAAAAAATTTACCGCATTCGTGTTTCCTTTTAAAATTGTTGACGAGGCGTTCGCATGTTTTACAAAAGAAATAATACAAACATAAAGATCTACTTGAGTTTCCCTTTGATGCCGTATATTTTTTATCACGAACTAGAGAACCGATTTTGCGATGATTTCTAAAACATTGATCGTTATAAAAACTACGAGCGCAATCGTTGCATCGTACGTTTCGCTCACTACCAACGCATCTTGGGGTAGTAAAACACGCATCACATATGGCATTGCATACGTGTTGATGTATGCTTTTGTACGAAAAATTACATGGTTCGCAAAAAAATAATCAATTACGAACGCCTAATAAATCAAGGGGCGCGGTAGCGCCTCGATGGCAAGTATAAGGTACGTCAGTACATACGCCGCCGTCGGGCGCTATAGCCAGACCCTATATACGTCTCATAGGCCCTGTTGGAGATTCGGTTTTCTTCGCATTAAGAGCTTTGTTTCTCACTTATGAGCACTCAAATGAAAGCTTGGAATAAAACTAGCAAAATCACTTTAGGATCATATATTGTGAAATGGCTTCTATCAAAAGATATTATGAAATGAAGGTTCGGGGTCACGAATTCTTCAACGCGAAAATTCTTCTCCCGTGGCGAAAAATGTTCTCCCCGGAAGTACGTCATAGTTCGTGACGTCAGCTCTACGTATACTATTGCTTGCATCTATACAGTTCATCAAGTGTACAGAAGAGCAGACGATAGTGTATTCACATTTTTTGATTTTTCAATACAATAACACATATGCAGTGTTAAAGAAAAATAAGTATTGTACAAAATAAAGTACCAAAGTGATTTTATTTTCAACATAATATGTAATTTATAAAGCTGGGTTTGATGAAATATTTAAAAACTGACAGATATAATTATGAAAAATTTTCACAAACAAGACTAATAGCCTCAAATTAGATAAGTATTTAGTTGTACTTTTTTTTTAAATATACAATACATGAAAGATTCATGAACTGATTCTTTGTTAAAATATATCCTTTTATTTTTCAGGTTTTTTTACTATTAGATTATATAAAGAAATAACTATTCTGTGATGTGGCAGCTAGTAAAGTGTTAAGAATTCATCTTTCAAGAAAGTTTACGTTGTTGAAGTGAATATGTAACTTTTTCTATCGTCTCCTGGGTTCACCTTTCAAGCAAGTTTCTACATTCTTGAAGTGGATGTGTAATTTTTTCTATCGTCTCCAGGGAGGTAGACTCTCAGGCTATTCGTCGAAAGGGATCCTGATGAGAAGCTAGTGACAGTGTTGTATTTTCATCATCCAAGAATCAAAGAAAATTTATACAGAATTTCCAGTTTATATAATTTTCTTGTGATGTGACAAGTTGGTTAAGTGTTAGGATTATATTCAATCTTCCACGCAAGAAAGTTTCTACAATTGTGGAAGTGCTTATTAACAATTATTAAATGTTCCTATCGTCTCCTGGGAGATAGACTCTCAGGCTATACATCGAATGGGATCCTTACAAATAGCTAGTGTGTTTTATTGTCTTGGTTCAAGAATCGTAGAAAGTTTTAACATAGAGAATATTCAGTATAAGGAAAACATTGTCTTGTATTGTGAGAAGCTAGTGAAGTGTCAAGAATATGCATCGCTCATGCATGAAAGTTTCTAAGTTGTTTAAGTGTATATGAATAATTCATAACTTTTCCTATCGTCTCCTGGGAGGTAGACTCTCAGGCTATTCGTCGAAAGGGATCCTGATGAAAAGCTAGTGAAAGTGTTGTATTTTCATCGTCCAAGAATCAAAGAAAATTTATACAGAATTTCCTGTTTATATAATTTTCTTGTGATGTGACAAGTTGGTTGATTGTTACGATTATATTCAATCCTCCACGCAAGAAAGTTTCTACAATTGTGGAAATGCTTATGTTAACTTTTCCTATCGTCTCCTGGGAGATAGACTCTGAGGCTGTACGTCGAAAAGAATTCTTATGAATAGATAGTAAAAGTGTTTTATTTTCTTGGTTCAGCGAATATTCAGTTTATATAAGTAAAAAATTGTCTTGTATTGTGAGAAGCTAGTGAAGTGTCAAGAATATGCATCGCTCATGCATGAAAGTTTCTAAGTTGTTTAAGTGTATATGAATAATTCATAACTTTTCCTATCGTCTCCTGGGAGGTAGACTCTCAGGCTATTCGTGGAAAGGGATCCTGATGAGAAGCTAGTGAAAGTGTTGTATTTTTATGGTTCAAGAATCAAAGAAAATTTATACAGAATTTCCTGTTTATATAATTTTCTTGTGATGTGACAAGTTGGTTGAGTGTTACGATTATATTCAATCTTCCACGCAAGAAAGTTTCTACAATTGTGGAAGTGATTATGTTAACTTTTCCTATCGTCTCCTGGGAGATAGAATCTGAGGCTGTACGTCAAAAAGAATTCTTATGAATAGATAGTAAAAGTGTTTTATTTACTTGGTTCAGAGAATATTCAGTTTATAAAAGGAAAAAATTATTTTCTATTGTGAGAAGCTAGTGAAGTGTCAAGAATATGCATCGCTCATGCATGAAAGTTTCTAAGTTGTTTAAGTATATATGAATAGTTTATAACTTTTCCTATCGTCTCCTGGGAGGTAGACTCTCAGGCTGTTCGTCGAAAGGGATTCTTATGAATAGCTAGAGAAAGTGTTTTATTTTGTTTTTCAATTACCGTCAATATTTCCTAAAAATTTTTTAAATTGTTCCAAAGTCTAATTTTGGTACATTTATGCATTTATTAGAGAGAGATGGAAATATTTTTTAAAATTTATTTTTAAATGAAACTAAATAAAAATGATTAATGAGCATGGATGTATTGATTATAATTAATGGTTTATTGACTTTTATATAAGTCAAATATCCTTGAAACTATTACATATGGAGTATATGGCACCTGGGTGCGCTTTTCAAAGTATAAAATCTTGATTAGTTTATTTTAATTATTGTAAATGTTAAAACTGAATGTATACGGATATTCTATAGTATTTTTATAATGTCGTGCAACAAAATTTCTCTGGATTACGCTAATATTTCACTGTTTTACCTACATTTTTTTAACAAGTCATTTTTAATAAACTTGTGCTTTTTAATAAATGAGCTGTTATATTTATTTCTCACAGAGAAACCAAGACCTGTGATATTCTGGGACTTTCACAGGTTCTTTTATAATGAGTTAAGCTATCTTTTCAAATGTTTGTGTCTTCGATATTAATGATCGATCAAGTTGAACACTTGTTTTTAAGGCTTAAAAGGTTTATACGTAGAATCACTCAGAAGAATTTTGGTCACTCTGAAAATTAAAAATAACTAAGTTTTCGTTAAACATACCAATCAGAGGGATATCATGAGAAATTTGAAGTTTACCATATAGATCAATTTCCTAATAATCATCATATAAGGCATTCAAAATCGAAGAGCTAAAAATTGGTCTAGACGATTAACTTTAAATTTCATATGCTATCCCTCTGATTGATTTGCTCAATTCAAAAATAGTTATTTTTAATTTTCAGAATGCCAGAGTTCAGGCAGTTTCCAGAATGTGGGTTGGGCGTCTCTTTTCCTAAAAGGTAAAAAGATCATACAAGTTTTCAAGCCCACTACTTAGAGGGATAGTATAAGAATTTTGAAGATGGTATAGTTTAGCAGTATTGAGATAATCAGAGATTAGAAATTTCAAAATTCAATAATTCAAAACTGCTGAGCCGTATCAACTGGAAAAATTTTAGATTATCCCTCTAAGTGACTGGCTTGACAATTTATATTATCTATATACATTCAACAGATCATAACGGAATGGAATTTTTTTGCCATGCCTGGTTAGGTCACTCTAGTGTATATATTGTAGTTCATAAATAAACACTACGTTAGTAGCTGATTGCTTTAAATACATCTTACCTTAAAAGCTATAAATTTAGAATATATTTAATAAACTATAACTTGTTTGCTAAATGACTCAATTCAATTTAGAATAGAACTCAATAGAACTCAATAGAACTCAATTTAGAATATATTTAATAAACTATAACTTGTTTGCGAAATGACACTATTCAATATTGACACTAAATTTATGATGTCAACCGTGTAAGTATTTATGTTAAAGTCATACAGGGGATACCACAACTTTACTGACACTATTTTTTACAGGTTTTCATAAAGTTTGAATTCAATTACAGTTTTCTAAACGTTTACCGAATTAGGTGGGTTGCATTAAAAATGATAATACATCTATCATAAAGAATCATATGGATATTGGAAATTAACTTATATATACTTCTTTTTATTCTAAATATTATTTTCATTATTCCATAATATAGATTGAACAATTGTAAAGGATACGATATAAACTTGTATAAATATTAAAATGCTATATCACTCATGGTCTGCATGACAATAGTATACGTAACGTACAAATGCTTTCGAGAAAGCAGTTATCAGTTAATTAATTAGCAATAATTTTAGACGTACAGATTTCTTTGATGTATATTTGCGAAACAAATCATTATGGAACTTCACATAAAATTTAGTGTCAATAAAGGAAAAAAACGCGCTATTCTATTTTTACCTGGAGGGTGGTGTGAAAAAGATAGATTTCTTGGTAAATAATAATGATCTAAAAAAACTATTTACTCTACAGATAGTGTCTAAAAAATAATTATTATTATTATTACAATAATCCATGAGCAAATGTACATTAATATTTTAAATTTATTACTTATTTAGTTGATGTTAACTATTCTTTGTAATTTACATATTATATACCTTTTAAAAGTAGTGAAATCTCTCCCCCCCCCCCACAAACAAACCTTTTCAAGATAAAAGGCTGGCAAGTATAAGGTCGTTTCTTCATATAAAAATTAAAGATTAATTTTACAACTCTTGATAACCTTAATGTAAAAAAAACTCTTAATAACACTTATGCAGACAAAACCAAACTTTTATTAACATTCATACAGACAAAATAAAAATTCTTAGAGCTTACTCTAAAATTCAACTTTAATTTTCAAACTTCGACAACTCTTATGTAGTCGAAATTATAAATGCTGTATTCTATACAGTTATTTAATTATGGAAATTAAAGATCTTGATAACACTTATATAGACGAAATACTAGTAGCTTTACTGCATACTCTTAAGACGTATTGATATTATAATCGTCAGATCAACAAATAATATATCTTCTTTCCTCTTGTGAATAAGTGATCGAACACAAATACTGGAAGAATATGTGATACTTATAGATCAAGTTGGAAAACAAATAATTATGTTAGGATGAATGTCTTCTTTTACCTCTGCAATGAGTTAATCACAATCACTCAAATCATGATGCTTATACATTAAGCTAAAAAATCCGAAACTCTCATGTATGAAAACATGAACGTGTAACCATCTTCGCGTTAAGGGTCTGTTGGACAGATTACCATTTCTTTAGTGTCACTTCTCCTTCGATTATCTATACCTTCGATTTGACATAAATTCTCATTTTAATTTTAAGAAAAGAAAGTTATGATATCAATAAATAAATTGGCAAGTTTTTTGCTATAAAAAATAATTGTTTTCAAATAAATAAATAACCGATTAAATTGAGGAAGGATTATAAATATATGTGTTCATATAAACACTCAATCCAATTGCAGCATGTGAAAAGGTGGATAGCCTGTGAAAAGGTACAGTCGGGTACAATTAAAACTTTGAATAATTGCGACTGCTGCCACGTTCTGTACATGTAATAGAATGGTATGATGTTATTACATGACATTATCACATGACAAATGTGCCCATAATATGTAGTAATATCATGTTTGTCTAAAATTATTATGTAATTTAACAAGATTGTTTCGCATCATGAAAACTTTTTCATTTATTTATGGAAGCTGAGAGCGGATGTACAATCTACTCTACTTAGTAATTCAGTAAATGTATTGCTATCCTTATTTCATTCAAAATCTATGTCCAGGACGATTATATACAATTATATATGAGATTGAATTCTGTTGATTTACATACATTTAAAAAAAACAGGAACAAATTATATCATGTAGAACGCAATTTTTTGACGGAAAAACTTGCCGCCCCGTCCTATCATAGATAACGATGTATACCATCTTTAAATTATGCAAGGTTAACCAAATTAACTTGTTAATGAAACACCGTTAAAAAATCTCTGAATCGATTTTTCATTCTATATGTATTTATTACTGTCCTTGACGAATTGTTGAAGAATTCAAACTTAATCTTGCAATCATTCTAAGCTCATTTTTGGTTATTTGTATGTATGTTTTACAAACCTCTGTTAGTATTATCGGAAGATTGCAGGAAGTTTATTACATATTAAAAAAATGTTATAAAATAAATTTCTATGACTCTAGTTGGAAAATAAATCAAGTTTAAAAGTTTTAAATTAATATTTATTTAGTTTACAGCTTTTAGTTTCAAATCTTTACTTAATTAAAAAATTCCATTGTTTTTTATTATTTCAGGCCATTGGTCTCACAGTTTAATATAATGATTTGAGTATTACGCATTATAGGATAATAGGACGATAAATTAACTATATTAAAAATTTTATGATATTGATAATTACACTGACATTTAGTGGTTCATCGATTATCTATGATAGGACGGGGCGGCAAGTTTTTCCGTCAAAAAATTGCGTTCTACATGATAGAATTTGTTCCTGTTTTTTTTAAATGTATGTAAATCAACAGAATTTAAATCTCATATATAATTGTATATAATCGTCCTGGACATAGATTTTGAATGAAATAAGGATAGCAATACATTTACTGAATTACTAAGTAGAGTAGATTGTACATCCGCTCTCAGCTTCCATAAATAAATGAAAAAGTTTTCATGATGCGAAACAATCTTGTTAAATTACATAATAATTTTAGACAAACATGATATTACTACATATTATGGGCACATTTGTCATGTGATAATGTCATGTAAGTACATCATACCATTCTATTACATGTACAGAACGTGGCAGCAGTCGCAATTATTCAAAGTTTTAAATGTACCCGACTGTACCTTTTCACAGGCTATCCACCTTTTCACATGCTGCAATTGGATTGAGTGTTTATATGAACACATATATTTATAATCCTTCCTCAATTTAATCGGTTATTTATTTATTTGAAAACAATTATTTTTTATAGCAAAAAACTTGCCAATTTATTTATTGATATCATAACTTTCTTTTCTTAAAATTAAAATGAGAATTTATGTCAAATCGAAGGTATAGATAATCGAAGGAGAAGTGACACTAAAGAAATGGTAATCTGTCCAACAGACCCTTAACGCGAAGATGGTTACACGTTCATATTTTCATACATGAGAGTTTCGGATTTTTTAGCTTAATGTATAAGCATCATGATTTGAGTGATTGTGATTAACTCATTGCAGAGGTAAAAGAAGACATTCATCCTAACATAATTATTTGTTTTCCAACTTGATCTATATGTATCACATATTCTTCCAGTATTTGTGTTCGATCACTTATTCACAAGAGGAAAGAAGATATATTATTTGTTGATCTGACGATTATAATATCAATACGTCTTAAGAGTATGCAGTAAAGCTACTAGTATTTTGTCTATATAAGTGTTATCAAGATCTTTAATTTCCATAATTAAATAACTGTATAGAATACAGCATTTTTAATTTCGACTACATAAGAGTTGTCGAAGTTTGAAAATTAAAGTTGAATTTTAGAGTAAGCTCTAAGAATTTTTATTTTGTCTGTATGAATGTTAATAAAAGTTTGGTTTTGTCTGCATAAGTGTTATTAAGAGTTTTTTTTACATTAAGGTTATCAAGAGTTGTAAAATTAATCTTTAATTCAATACTAGGTCGAAATGCTCCCGCTCGCGATATGCCATAATGTTGATAATTTTTTGAAACGGACATTTTTACGTGCTGTCGAAAAATAATAGTGTATCTTTTTTTCCGAATAGTTATCTTTATCTTTTGAAAAAACTTTTGAAATTTTTCGAGTTCGCAGAGTCCACATCCTCGATCTTGTGCGAGTTCAACACCTCCGATTTTATCATTAGTCGCGATGCACGATATTTGATGCGTCAGTTTTTCTTTTATATCGCGCAATTCCTTAGTTCATTCGGGTGTCGCGTCTTTTAGAATAAATACTTCGCCACAAACCAACGCACGCTGTAGACACAAGTTGTCGTCGTTTTTTATAGACAAAATACTACGTTTGTCTAGAATATTTTCCACGTCGGTTCTACTACCTTTTCCCTCAAAATTGTCGAACCATCGGGTATCAAAATCATCAACCGACCCACTCGAAATCGCGCCCGAATTCTCACTATACATACACGAATATTCTTTAGAATTATTTTCGAAAACCGTCCTATAAGAAACATGAATTATTTTTTTTAATTTATATATTAAAAATGTGTAGAAGATGCTTTAAAAATTTTAAAATTACGCAATTCGTAAAACCGCTGCATAAGAGGTTGTGCATAATTATCAATGTCGATCCTGTCGTCAGCAGTGAGACACCGGCCGGCGAGATAAATCGCTAAATCACTTTGGCTGATACACACGTCATACATCGTAAACACATCCTTCAAATCACTGAATGCGAGTATGTAGATGGAAATAAGAAAATAATCATGGTACGCAATAGAAAAATAAAATCAGCGATAGTCGGATTGTTAAGAATAGTGTATTCGTTAAATAAGTCTGGTTAAAAAAAAAATTAGTGTGAGCTTAGTGTAAGATGAAGAAGTTGATGTTTTCAAGCCATCAATTTAGTTCATAAACAATTAATTTTCTCATGGTTTTCCATTAAGTTCCGTAGCGTGGATGGCTCTCATAGACAATCTTGAAAAGATTAGCAAATATTTCGATTATGTGTACGACGATTTACCGAGCGTCGCTTTGGACGCCGAGACAGAGTTGCGCTTCCCAACCTCTTACGGCTCGAAATCAATTCTTTTTGCAAAACGATCAACGAGTAGGAGAATAAGAAGAAAGATTTTTATTCGCCCGGCGTTGTTCTGCAGATGACGAGTTTTGAAGGTATCAAGAGGGCTGCTGTTTGTGTAGAGGAGCGTTTTCATCGTTTGGAATGTATCAGCGATGCAGTAAACAAGTGCAAGGAGCACACCGCACTCGAAATTTTGAACATTGCTACACCCGAGAAGTATTCCAACGACGGCTTATTAACAGCCTGCATAGAAGAAAATACAGCCGATATTCGAGAAGAAGTTTCACAACGATTTTCAAAACCTATAGATAATAATTTTTAAAATTTTTACTTTGATATTTTTTATAATGAATTGACGACTGTGTATATAAAAATTTTACAAAAATGTGTATCAAAATTATTTGAAAAAAATATGTAAAACGATTGTAAACTAAACAACACTTTTTTTCTTGAATAAACGAAATTTTGTAAAAAAAATATTCATTCTATTTCAATATTTACACCACCCAAAAATTTTCTCGCCTAGTTTCGGGACTCATATAGTATACATAGATATAGTAGGGTATAGCGCCCTCCGTGTATAGATATAGTCCAATGCTTTTCCCGGACTTTGAAAATTTTCGACTGCTATCCCTCTCTCCCTCTCACTTGTCGCGTGGCAGAAGACGCAGAGCGCATGCGTCGTTTATAACGTCCCCCCGGCTGAGATTCAGCTCCAGACACCCCCCATTCTCGGAGCTTGGAAAAATCTCTCAGCTTGCTGTCGAAAATTCTAGACGCATGGGCTCTACTCTCTCTCTATCTCTCTCTTCATTCATTTTCTCTTTCTTTCGCTCTCCCACACACACACCGCATCGGTCCGCTTCGGCCCCGCTCGGCTAGCTTCGGGCGGGACTTTGAAATTTTCACCTGCGCTCTCTCGGGCTCTCTCTGCGCAGGCGTTGTTTGTACTGTATCCCTCGGCTTTTCCCTTTCCAGACACCCCCACTCTCTCTATTTCGGGGACTCTGAAAAGTTTCCGACTCTATCTCCATCTGGCTCCCACGACCACGCACACTCTCAGTCTCTCAGCATCTCTCTCTCTCTCTCCCTCCCTCTCTCTCTCTCTCCCTCTCTCTCTCTCTCTCTCTCTCTCTCAGCCTCACCCGGGCGGCGACGGCGGCGGCGCGGCGCAAGGGACCAACTCACCACCGCGAGGAGAGCTCCATCAGCGGACCCGCTCCATCCCACTCGCTCGCGCACGTGTTCGTTTATACCGTACCCCTCCGTGACGTCACAACACCGGATGTCTGGCGCCAGTAGGCCACGCCCACGTCGGCGGGGTATACCGTACCTATACTACTCATCACTAATGGTATTATAATAGCATAATATCTATTATCAATATTTGTCGTACTAAGTACAATATCTAAGCATATAATGTATAATTAATTAATTAATCATATACTATCTGCATAGCATCACAGAGCATTTCAATAATCCTGCTCCGCAGGAAAATCAATTAAAACAAAGCGCAGAATAGTAAGTTATAAACTAAAATAATATTAAGTAAAAAATTAATTAAAGATGCGTCTCTTCGAGCCAAGTATTTATTCAAATTGCCAAACGTTTCGGGATATATATATCCCCTCTTCAGTGACTATATAATAGTGAATGCACAAAATTTTTATTACAATTATAATATGCCGCTGTATTTTGCATTGTAATTTATATATATTCTTGGTAATAGACTCTTAGTATTAGTTCACCGTTTAATGTATGTATTGCGCAATATATATAGTCTGATTTTTGGACGAGACATTAGTTGGATGTCCTACCTCGGCCGGTGCCGCTTTACCACCGAATGGCACCGGTAAATCTCGTTCTGTTTTTAAATAAAATTCTCGAGTCATAGTCCGTAAGTAAATTTTGTAAAAAGCTTTTTGTAACATTAGTTTAATTTTCAAGTTTTGTACTTTTATAAATTTTGATAAATTTGTAAAATTTTAGCGCCATATGCGATTTCTCTTTTTCCTGCTTCGTCTAATTATGTGAAAGACGGAAGTGGTTGTACAAATTAGGTGAATATTATAATTTTATTTTCAATCAAGGGGCGCGGTAGCGCCACGATGGCAAGTATAAGGTACTTTAGTACGTACGCCGCCGTCGGGCGCTAGCCAGACCCTATTATACTTTGAACTTGCCCTGTTGGAACCTTGACGTACGGTTTTCTTCGTATTAACAGCTTTGTTTCTTACGTACGAGCACTTGAATGAAAGCTTGCGTTGAAAGTAATAAAATCACATCAGGGCCATATTTTGTGAAATTGCTTCTATCGAATGATATTGTAAAGTGAAAGTGCGGACTCCTCAATTCTCCTCACGGGAGAATAATTATTCGACGGATATCCGGTGATGTAGTATCTACGTCATTCTGGGCTATATAGATATACTTTAGTATACGTTGCTTTTGCGCAGACGACAGACGATGTTTTCATACGCAGTGTTATTTTTTATCAACGTAAATTTTCTTTTGCTGTTTCTGTATATATATATTGCTAAATAGTGTTAAATAATAACATAAATACAGATTTTAAAAAAGTTCCAAATATAAATAATACTTATACATGTTGTATATTAGTTATTGTGCAGTCGATGTTTTTATGAAAAAGTCTTATATAAAGGAATCAATGTGGATAATTTAGTGATATAATTTAGTTCATTTTTACACATCATAAAGCAGTGTCATATGGTATAAATTTAACCTAAATATATTTTTTTACATAGTGTCAAATAATTCAGTCGATTTTGTGTGTACATAATCATAAACATGATTTTCTTCACAATATAGAATTAGATAAGTATTCAGTTTTAATATTGATCAGTATATAATATATGAGTAAAGTTTTTGTGAACTGATTCTTTGTTTAAATGTTTTTTTTTATTTTTCAGATATTTTCTATTTTTAATTGGGAGGTTATATGATATGCCTGTGATAAAACAGTTTCAAGAAACTCAGCATTTAGTATTATTTGTTATGATGTTATGATCTGTAATATTTAAGATATAATTGTAAGATTTCTCCGTCTCCTTGTAAAGGATCATCAACTTCTTGTGTGAGTTATACGTTCTTTTTCTATCCAGATCAAATGTACCATATCGGATAGAAATGTAATATTTAAAGAATTGGAAGATAGAATGTATCAGATTATATAAGAAAATAACTTTTATGTGATGAGACAAGCTAGTAAAGTGTTGAGAATTTCAGTCTTCCATGCAAGAAAGTTTCTATAATTGTCGAAGTGCTTATGAATAATTATGAAATTTACCTAACGTCTCCTGAGAGGTAGACTCTCAGGCTGTATAGTGAAAGGGATTCTTATGATAAGTATACAATACATGAAAGATTCATGAACTGATTCTTTGTTAAAATATATCCTTTTATTTTTCAGGTTTTTTTACTATTAGATTATATAAAGAAATAACTATTCTGTGATGCGACAGCTAGTAAAGTGTTAAGAATTCATCCTTCAAGAAAGTTTCTACGTTGTTGAAATGAATATATAACTTTTTCTATCGTCTCCTGGGTTCATCTTTCATGCAAAGTTTCTACATTATTGAAGTGGATATGTAACTTTTTCTATCGTCTCCAGGGTTCACCTTTCAAGCAAGTTTCTTCATTCTTGAAGTGGATATGTAATTTTTCCTATCGTCTCTTGGGAGGTAGACTCTCAGGCTATTCGTCGAAAGGAATCCTGATGAGAAGCTAGTGAAAGTGTTGTATTTTCATCGTCCAAGAATCAAAGAAAATTTATACAGAATTTCCAGTTTATATAATTTTCTTGTGATGTGACAAGTTGGTTAAGTGTTAGGATTATATTCAATCTTCCACGCAAGAAAGTTTCTACAATTGTGGAAGTGCTTATGAACAATCATTAAATTTTCCTATCGTCTCCTGGGAGATAGACTCTCAGGCTATACGTCGAAAGGGATCCTTACAAATAGCTAGTGTGTTTTATTTTCTTGGTTCAAGAATCGAAGAAAGTTTCAACATAGAGAATATTCAGTATAAGGAAAAAATTGTCTTGTATTGTGAGAAGCTAGTGAAGTGTCGAGAATATGTATCGCTCATGCATGAAAGTTTCTAAGTTGTTTAAGTGTATATGAATAATTCATAACTTTTCCTATCGTCTCCTGGGAGGTAGACTCTCGGGCTGTATGTCGAAAGGGATCCTGATGAGAAGCTAGTGAAACTGTTGTATTTTCATCGTTCAAGAATCAAAGAAAATTTATACAGAATTTCCTGTTTATATAATTTTCTTGTGATGTGACAAGTTGGTTAAGTGTTAGGATTATATTCAATCTTCCACGCAAGAAAGTTTCTACAATTGTGGAAGTGCTTATGAACAATTATTAAATTTTCCTATCGTCTCCTGGGAGATAGACTCTCAGGCTATACGTCGAAAGGGATCCTTACAAATAGCTAGTGTGTTTTATTTTCTTGGTTCAAGAATCGAAGAAAGTTTCAACATAGAGAATATTCAGTATAAGGAAAAAATTGTCTTGTATTGTGAGAAGCTAGTGAAGTGTCAAGATTATGCATCGCCCATGCATGAAAGTTTCTAAGTTGTTTAAGTGTATATGAATAGTTCATAACTTTTCCTATCGTCTCCTGGAAGGTAGAGTGAAAGTGTTTTATTTTGTTGGATTTTAGAGATTATTCAGTTTACATAATAGAGAATATTCTTGCTTGATGCAACAGTAATGTTTTATACAATCTTGTGACGTGACAAGCTAGTGAAAGTGTTGTATTTTCATTGTTTATGTATCAAAAAAGATTATACTCAATTTTTATTGGGAGGTTACGCAACTGTCAAGTTATAAAGGGAAGGAATTCCTGTGAGAAGCTAGTGATGTGAAAAATGTTTATTCAAGATTTATAATTATTATATAAGTTCAGAAGACAAGTGGTTTAAAAGTTTTTACCAATTTTGAGAGAGCAAGTACACAAGTTTTCAGACGTAACGAGACTTTTCCCAAGGGAAAATCATGTTTTGTTTTGTATAAGGTAACGAGAACTTATGAGTTGTCAAGCCAGTCACTCAGAGGAATAGGATAAGAATTTCCAAGTTGATAGGGCCCTGTAAAAATTGAATTTTTTAATTTTGAAATTTCTAATCTATGAGTCTATTTGCTTTTTAGAAAGCAGAACATGCGTTTCCCTTGGAAAAAGAGATACTCAACCCAGATTCTGGAAACAGACTGTATTTTGGGCACTCTGAAAATTGAAAATAACTAAGTTTTCATTAAACATACCAATCAAAGGGATATCATGAGAAATTTCAAGTTTATCGTATCGACCAATTTCGAAATAATTATCATATAAGGCATTCAAAATTGAACAGCTCAAAATTGGTTTAGACAATTAACTTGAAATTTCATATGCTATCTCTCTGATTGACTTGCTTAATGATAAATTAGTTATTTTTAATGTTCAGAGTGCCCGGAGTACAGGCAGTTTCCAGAATGTGGGTTGAGCATCTCTTTTCCCAATCGAAATGTATGTTTTGCTTTCTAAAAGGTAAAAAGATCATTCAAGTTTTCAAGCCCACTGCTTAGAAGTATAAAAATTTTGACTATGGTATAGTTGAGCAGCATTGAGATAGCCAGAGACTAGAAATTTCAAAATTCAATAATTCAAAACTGCTGAGTCGTTTCAACTTGAAAATTTTTATATTATCCCTCTAAGTGACTGGCTTGACAACTTATAAGTTCTCGTTACCTTATACAAAACAAAATATGCTTTTCCCTTGGGAAAAGGCTCGTTACATCCATGATCTAGAAAATGAGTATACTTTGTACTCCTTTCAACTTGAGAAAAATTTATGTTCTATCTAGAAATCCATCGCAAGGATAGCATGCGAAAGTTTAAGTTTATCACATACACTGAGCGTAAAATTTCGTATAATCAAACAAATTTTTATTGTTTCAAGTAAATGGCTTTTCCGAATCCTACTTGGAACATATTTATTTGACTTAAATAAATATATTTATTCCATTTAAATAAATCTGTTATCTAACATACAAAATATACATTATAGTTTACTAAATATTTTTTAATAATTACTCAGTAGGGAAGTTCTTGCAACCAAAGTTAACCTTAATTGCAATAAGTAGCTTGTGGAAAGAGACAAATATTTTTTTAAACCTAATAAATTATTTCCATAAGAGCTGAATATGGGATACTGTATTAAATTAAATGTTTGTTATATTTTAATTACATTTTCTTAAAATCAAGATTATATTTTATTTATCTAAAAACACATTTTCTACATTGAGCGAAAAATTTCGTATAATTAAGCAATATTTTTATTGTTTCAAGTAAATGGCTTTTCCGAATCCTACTTGGAACATATTTATTTGACTTAAATAAATATATTTATTTCATTTAAGTAAATATGTTATCTAACATACAAAATATACATTATAGTTTACTAAATATTTTTTAATAATTATTCAATAGGAAAGTTCTTGCAACCAAAGTTTAACTTAATTGGAATAAGTAGCTCGTGGAAAGAAACAAATATTTTTTTCAACCTAATAAATTATTTCAATAAGAGCTGAATATGGGCCACTGTATTAAATTAAATGTTTGTTATATTTTAATTACATTTTCTTAAAATCAGGATTATATTTTATTTATCTAAAAACGCATTTTCTATCACTGTGCGAAAAATTTCGTATAATTAAGCAAATGGCTTTTCCGAATCCTACTTGGAACATATTTATTTGACTTAAATAAATATATTAATTTCATTTAAATAAATATGTTATCTAACATACAAAATATACATTATAGTTTACTAAATATTTTTTAATAATTATTCAATCGGATAGTTCTTGCGACCAAAGTTTAACTTAATTGCAATAAATAGCTCGTGGAAAGAAACAAATATTTTTCAGTGCTGTTAAACGTACGACAGATTGTCTGTACCACTTATATTTTCTAAGTGTGTCGCATAGTCTATGGTCTATCAATTAATCCGCTATTCCGCTATTTCTCGCCCCGTAGTCCGTTCCTCATCTTGAAAGTATGAGATATAAGTATAAGTCGAAGATCGTCAGAGTAGAGGGAGTGGGACGTGCAGGACTCGACTCGGCTTTGTTTACGATAGCGCGAATGTGCTTCCAAGAATTTGAACGCTTATTAAGTTGCTCTTTGCGAGTCGCGCGTTATTGTAGCATTGTACTATCACGGAGACAGTCGTCTATATGTCACCTTCGCATACGTGCACATGTAACGGATCAAAGCAACTTAATAAGAATCTCTTGCAAGTGTGCGTATTTCAATAGTTGTTTATCATAGATACTGTACACAGATTATATTTATTTATTTCTGTATCGATTTGTATCGTTATAGCTAGAGGGAGAAAGACTCGTCTCATCTTGTATAGGTTAGTGTTAATGGGCTTGCAAGAATTGGAATGTCTATGAAATTGATCATCGCGAGTCGCGCGTTATAAAGTTTTATAATGGCCGAAAAAACTGAAGGTAATTTTAATGCATCACATGATGCAGATAGTGATAATGAATTTCATCCTGAAAGTCTGCAAAAGTACAAAGAATTTTGTAAGAAACCTATCGCTAAAGAAAAGTTCGACCGTGCCAGTTTGTTACGAAGAAAGTTTAACTCCGATAATGAAGTTCAGAATTTTATGAATAAGTACCAAGAAGCTACCTGCCAAAAATATTTTATTTCCGATTCTCAGCCTAAAAATACTTTGAAGACTGCTTCAAGAGTTAATAGCAATGTCAAAATTAAAAGTAGATATATATTTTATTCATGTGAACATGGAAAGTTGAAGAATGCTAAATTAGATCTAGTAGATAAACAAAGAAAAACTTCGTAAGTTGTTTTAATTTATTTTTCTTTGATGATCTAAATAAAGTATATGTTATTCGTGTTTGTAGTACACGTCGAATGGGATGTTCTGGAAAAATTACATTTTCTTTATCTAAAAACGGTAATTACTATTATATAAGTACCTTTGTCGAACATGACAAACATCAAGAGATTACTGTGAGTAAACAAGAATATTCTACTGTAATATTTTATTAATAATTGTTAATAACTATTGCCAATTTATGACCAATGATTGTATCTTTTCAGGAGTTGGATAGTCAACTAATGGGACAGAAACGCAAATTAACACCGGAACAAGTTGAGCAAATTAAGGAAAATAAACGTGTTAGGGGTAGCAAGCTTCAATTAGTTTCTGATCTACACAAGATTGGAAGTAATGTTATTTTGCGAGATATTTCTAATGTGTACGTTACTATGAAAAAAGACAATCTGGGAAATTCTATTTCTGACGTTATTGGATTATTTAATGAGTACAGTAAGTGTCAATCAAGGCTTGTTCAGATTTCAAGCAATGGTAATCAGTATTCAAAAAATAGATATTTATATGTAAATTTTTTTCAGTTATCTTAGTATTCCCTCGATTCTGAGTATCGGAGAATTTGGTAGTCAGAGTAAATGTACGTGAAATAAATGTATATATTAGTTCATGTGATTTCATTGTAATTATAAGTTATAAAAATTACTGTAGATTATAACATTCATTAAATCTATATTTTTTATATACATTTGGTTTGATCAGATAGTTCTTCGATACTTATATGCAAAGTAAGCTGTTGTGACTGAAAAAATTAATTTTTTAATATTTCTTCCTCGAGTTCTAATTATGAAATTAAAATTTTTTTACTTTAATTCTGTTACTATTTCAGATGCCAAATATGATATTAAGACGAATGAAAAGAATGAATTTCAGGCATTAGCTTTCGAAACTCCTGGAATGTCAATTACTTTTGAGGCTTGGTCTGAATTTTGTTTGATTGATTCAACGTACCGATTGCTTGAACTTGGGTATCCTGTTGTACTATTAAATGTAGTTGATGGTAATGGGGCTACAGAAATGGTTTATATTGGAATCGTCGTTGAAGAAAGTGAAGAAAACATGTTTTGGTTTCTACGTACACTGCAAGCCAGACACCCGGACGCATGCAAGAAAATCCAATCTTTCATGGGCGATAAAGATATTTTGTCGAGAAATGTCGTATCTAAATTATTCAATGTGCCTATGTACATATGTGCTGTGCATACAGCTGGGATTTTTAAGAGAATTGTTAACGACTCAAAATATACGGTCGACAAATCTGAACGCGACGGTTTGTTGCGACTTTTTGAGAAAATGATTTATGCATCTGATGAAGTAGTTTATATGAAAATTTATGATGAATTTTGTAATTGTGCTTCTAATACTTTATTAACTTATTTTAATGAAAATTGGCATGATATTAGGCAATACTGGGTTAGAGGTTTCATGACTGTAAGTAATTTTTTGAATGAAACGAATAATCGTACTGAGTCACTAAATAAGCAAATTAAGTTATTTTGTCAAAAATATAATACCTTAGGAGGTTTCATGCGTGAATTATTGTTATATATAACTACTTTAAATCAGCACGAAAAGAATGTTAAAGCTTGCAAAAACTTTTCAAAGGAACCTGCATATAATTTATCACCGGATTTAAAATCGTACTCAAAATTGGTAACAGATTATGCATTTTCTTTTATAGAAAAGCAAATGTCTAACGCCGATTATGTAACTAATGTTAATGCTGTAAATTCTGAGGAGTTTATTGTAAAATCTCTAACTGGCGTTGTAAAATACACAGTTACGGCTAACACTTGCTCTTGTAAAGATTTTAAATCGATGGGTCTTCCTTGTAGACATATTTTTAAGATAAGAAGTCTATTAAAAATTAATATGTTCGATGAAAATCTAGTTTTATAGCGATGGACAAAATCTTACTTATTTAAAAACCATCGTATTGGTAACTCTAAGAAACTACATGCTATTTCTAAAAATGATGATAAGTTATGTGCAATTCCATCTACTTCAAAGAATATTAGTCAAGTGACACTTAAGGGTATTTTGGAAAATTATGATAATCATGATTCAACTTCTACATGTCAAAATAACGTTAATGACATTTCTAAAAATGATAAGTTAGATGCAATTCCATCTAGTCCAAAAAATATTAGCCAAGCTAATAAACTTAACATTATTTTTGAAAAGTCTAACACTCGTTGTTTCCAAAAATCTCCTGTTATAGCTACACGCAAAAATAAAAGAGGTAGAAAACGCCAAAATTTAACAGTAATAGGTTTGCAAAGAAAAATGGGTACACAACGCCATGTTTCAGATAATGAGAACGTTAAGAGTGCAAACAGTACACCCGATGCAGAAAATAAAGAATGTGATTCTGTAGATAGTGCGAATGTTCAAAGTAATGAATGTGATCCTATAAATATAGAAAGTAAAGAATCTGATACTATACCTGACAATCATGATAGTGAAATATGTTCTGTAAATGTAGATAGTAAAGACTCTGAAACTGTACCTGGCAATCACAATATTCAAATAAGTCCTATTACATTTATAAATAAAAATAAAAGAGGTAGAAAGCGAAAAAATGTGACGGTAATAGGTTTGCAGGAAAAAAACACTACGAAATTTGTCGATCTTTCAGATAAGGAAAAAGTTAAAATAATTTTTAGCTGGTTTCTTCCTCCTAAATATATGAAGACATTTGATATTAATAAACAAAAAGTACGCTGTACAGATTTCAAATTGAAAAAAACTCCTTGTTTACTGTACAACGATGAGGTAGATTTAAATATTCTAAAACCGTTTATGGAAACGGATGCGTATGATATCTTGTGTAATGCAAAACGTAAGAGTTTAGGAAAAGTTATTTGGATATGTTTTGTATGTAATAAAAATTTAAATGTCAGTCAAAGAGCTGATAAGCAACCGAGCAAGGCTATTATTTGTGACCACTGTATTAAATGGTTTCATATTGAGTGTTTGAAAATAGAACCTCCTGAAGAGGAAGGCGCTACATTTTTTTGCGATTATTGTAAAGTTATGGATTAGTAAATTACGTAAATTTTGTTCAGTGTTGATTTATGTATGGATTTTTCAAATTTATTTAATAAATAAATAACTAATTTTCTATTTCCTTCTCATCTGATTTTTCAAATGCTTCATTTCATTTCCATTTTTTTTAAATTTATTAGCTTGGTTTTCAGCTTTTACCTTCCTTTTTATTTCAAATTTCTCCCCCCCCCCCCCGACCCTGGTTTTAATTCTTTACCTTCGTGTTTATTTTGAATTGCTCTTCCCCCCCCCCACCAACCCTGGTTTTCAATCTTTTCCTTACTGCCTTTCTTGAACCCCCCCACCCCTCCCCCGGACCCTGCTTTTAGAGATTGTTTCTCATTCATCCGTAGAATGAGAGAAGCGGGAAAGCAGTAAACACATGTGAGTTAGGTTATACCGATCTGATAGACACCAAGAATAACGAAACCGTATATTGTATCAGTGGTTTGCATAATCAATTAACATCATGTGTACATGGTACGAGATGAAATTTTATTCTTTGAAGTATGCAATACAGAAGTATGCCGAAAGTGCAAATAAACGTCAAATATTGTGTCTGGCTCGAGAAGAAGATGTTTTGGGGAAAAGAACTTTTTTTCTTGCTGATTTGAATAGATTCTTGTACTTTTATCCTGCAATGACGAATCGTCATTATTACGAGGAAACTATTTACAACGTATGTTATTTTTTGTCACTCTAGCCTAAAAATCGCAATTTAGTAACGGTTTGTTTTGAAAACTCGTTACAGTTCCCATTGTATAATAAATGTACTATTATAAGACTATCGTAATAAGTATATTATTTTTCTATTTTAGATTATTACAGATAAATCTGTCGTATATTTCGATATTGAGTATAGGCGTACAGAATCGTATTGTATCAATGATGAAAAAGGATTTTCCCTTTTTTTGCAATTAATGACAAATTTTTTTTTGTCAAAAATACCAAATTTACAAAAGGAGGAGATTTATTATCTTACACTAGATGCGTCAAACCATGAAAAATTCAGTAGACACGTTATTGTTAGATTCAAGAATACAATTTCAGAATATATGTATAATAATAATTTTAATGCTTTACGTTCACACATAATGGAATTCAGAGAATATATTATTAATTTCGTTTTCAATTCTTGTGTTGAAACAAATATTTATGGTGGTATTAATGTTACTGAGAATCGTAAATATTTAAGGATATATACGAAAAATATTGATCAAGCTAAAGAGGATGATGTTTATGATTTATATGCTACTCAATATTTTCAAGAGAATAAAAAAGAAGTTGGAGTTTTTTTATTTGATGGTAAGATATTACTATTTTTATTCTGCTTAATAATTTTTTTTACGAATGGATATTATTTTTCTTTTCATTATTACTAATGTTTCATATTGTTAATCTTTTTAGCTCTCTTTATTGATTGGTGTGTTTATGATAAAAATAGAAATTTTCGCTTATTGAATTCGTCCAAAATGAAAACTCCAGAAAGAATTTTAAAATTCAAAGCAAATCTATCCAAATTGCGTTTTAAGAATGGTAACAAAGATATGATTTTAAAGTTTTCCTTAGTTTCTAAACCATTTTGGTTCAAAACGCATTGTATTACACCTATTATTCCAAGTATTAAGGGAAATATTACTGCATTAAATGATACAACAATTGTTGCTATTAAAAAATCGAATTTATTCGAGTTTAATTTGGATTTTTTAAGTGAAGGGCAGGTTCAAAATTTGCAAAACGCTTGTAATGTTGTACAATCAGTTTTATCTTTAAATCATTTAAATTTTAATTATAATGTAAAAAAAGTTTCGCAAGTTCACAAGGATTATTATTGTATCAATGTTGATCAGCGTTATTGTTTAATTAAGAATAAGATGAATAAAACTAATCAAGTTTATTTCATTTATAATCTTAATAATACTATTCTTCGTTTCAAATGTTTTGATTGCGGAAAATCTAAATTTAAAGATTTTAAAGTTTCTGTTTAATTGCATTTATAGTATTAAGATTGCTTTTGTATATCAATAAATTTTAATTTTAAAATGTACAACCTAAATTCTTATTATTCCTTCGCTACAATTATAAAATGTTAAATTATAACAATTCACGTTCTATATTCAAAGTTTTCATTAGACTATTTTCAAATTGATTCAATTCCATATTCCCTGCATATCGCCACCTACCGGAGGTCATGGTTGTTACAAATAATCGAACTCATTACCCATCTACTTAGTTTCATTGTCGTATACGACAGATTTCGTTTCACGCTTCAACAATTTATTGTTTTTTTTATGTTTATACGACTATTTTTCTATATATAATGATTTCTACATTAAGTTTACAATTTAAGCTATCGTTTTTTACCATTTTCTGGTAGTTATACGACAGATATCTTAAAATAACCATCTGTCGTACGTTTAACATCACCCAATATTTTTTTTAACCTAATAAATTATTTCCATAAGAGCTGAATATGGGACACTGTATTAAATTAAATCTTTGTTATATTTTAATTACATTTTCTTAAAATCAAGATTATATTTTATTTATCTAAAAACGGATTTACTTCGTAAAGAAACTTTACAAACCATATATGTCTTATTTTAATAAATATTTATTAAAAAGCAGAAAATTTTTTTTATGTTTAAAAAAGTGATTTTTTATTTAAATAGATTGTAAACTATATAAAATTTATTTACTAAAAAATAAAAAATATTTAAAAGACATTAAAAAATATTTAATTGAATTAAATAAATATTTTTTAAAATAACTTAATTAAATAAATTTATGCAAAAGAATTTTTATTTTGTCCTTATTTGTCCTTATTATTGGTTTCGCTCTCCTTCGGGCTTTATTGAACCTAGAAATTAATTTATTAGTATCCAATGATCGCTTAATTGTTTTATTGTTGTTGTTATTATTATAATTATTATTATTATTATTATAATTAATCCTAACTACGCTTAATTTTATAATCGATACGCACGCTTAGACGCCTACACATGAACGCTCGCAATTCGCATTGTACTAACACATGTAATCTAATTCTTGCCGACGCCTTATATACGAATCGACACTGTTTCTTAGCACTTGCGAGCCAAAAAAAAAATCGGGTCGCCACCTATAGGTGAGAGAAGAAGCTCGATTTATTTCTTTTAACTAAATATTTATTTGATTGAAGAATGTAGTCAACTCTGTATATTAAATATGATCATTTTATTATATTTTCATACATCGATACAATACAAAGGCACATAACTTTTTCTATTTGACATTACATGTATTTTAAGTGGACGATAATCTATGAGATCTTTATGATAAATAACTCCCCATTCAGAGGTATCTAATACCTCGTATCCGCTTACATGTGTATTTTTAATTATAGTTACTAATTTTTTGTAAATAAACATGACCTCATTCGTATCACTTAATAATAAATAATTAATTTTGCCAAAACAATTTTTTGAAGAAATACTGCTAATATTAATAACATCTCCAGGTTCATAACGAGTCCCATAAATGCGGATCCAAGAATAGCATTCGTTCAAAAAATTTATATTCAGAAAATTCTTAAAATTTATGAACTCTTCTAATTCTTGAACGTTTAAGTTTGATTTTACAAACGATATATCATTCGAAAATCCTACATTTTGCACTAAGCGATAACAAAATTGTAATTGTTGTTTAATCGCTAACGTATGTGAAGCATTTAGGCGATTTGTTGTAACTTTGCTCGCTGCTTTTATATTTTTATGCTTTGATTCAAACCTCAAACTCGACATAAATTTCAAAGGACCGAATTTACGCATAACAGTCGCATAATGGACCAGAACATGATGCTTGTATTTTAAAGTGCAACCGAATAGAGATTTATACAATGTTAAATAATTCGTAACTAATAATTCAAAGTGTTCAATGATCTGTTCAGTAATAACATCTGACATACAAATTGTTAATATTTGTTTTAATAATAAGTAAAGACGCCAATGTCGATTTTTTACAGGTATTAAGTCGCCTATAATTAAACATAGATTTATTGTTAAGTTCGACATTTCTGATGCAGACAATATAATTTGATGTTTTTTAATTGATTCCATTTTTAAAGGAGGTGGAACATTACTATCATTGCCATAATTAAAAGATAATATCCTTTCATTTAAAACATCGAGAATAAACAGTTTATCTACATTTATTAAAATATCAAGTATTTTGGCAATGTCGTATCTACAAATGCCCTCTAATAGATCATGCATCGGATCTACTGCAATGTTATTTAGTACATGATAGCTGGGAATCTTATTAAATACGCAGGACTCAAGTATCCCGTATGTTTGGTCTGCACAGTGTTCAGAGTAATTTTTTTCTGTTCTTAAGTATTTTGGAATCTGCTTTGTTGCTGTTTTTAATTCATCTTTTGCAATAGTACATATTCTGCAACAATGTGAAGAGTTAAAACTCTTATTAAATCCCAGAATGGTATTTAAACCTAAGTTGTCTCCGACTATGTACGTTAAAACGAAAAAGATATTTTTCTCCTTGCCATTAATATTAATTGAAATTCCCTTAGTTTCTAATTGTACTAATTCATCGATTATTTTATTAAATATTTTAGCATTCCCTAAATTTTTGTGATTTTCATAATTGTGTAATTGAAAAAGAAAAATGTTTTCCAATTTACTAGCAAATTTTAAAGGTAATACAGGTATGGATACATAACAAGCACCGATTTTGCTTATAGTTTTGTGACTATCAAGCACATTGTTTATCTCAACGTCATCAAAGTACAAGATCAGTGGAAAAATATCTTTTCGGTTCTTTTCTATTGATTTCCAAAAATCTCCTTTAATGACTGAATCAATTGATGAATTACTTTTTATTTCTTCAATATATTTCATTATAGTCGCAAAAACATTGGGTAGTTCTAAAAATATTTTTAAAACTAATTTTATCGGAATTATACTGAAACTGTTTCTAACTATTTTAAGTTTCCTTGCCTTTTTAAATTTTCTCTGCTTTAAAAAAGATTTAATTACAATTTTTTTGGGGGGGAAATAACAATTAATATTCTCAAGAAATTTAAATGTCAAATATTCTGTTTTAAAATTACTAAAACCGTTTCTTATTATTTCCGTAGTACGAAATAAATCTGGAACTTTTGCAAATTTAATTTGCAATAGAGTTATGCAATTAGTCAAATATATATTACACATTTTAGTAATAATATCGCTTACAGATTTTCTGTTTAAATTACTAAACGCATACAAGTTTGTTATAAAAAGCAAAGCATATCTTAAAACTTCATTAGCGAAGTCTTCTACATTTATATCAATTGATTCGTCATTAGCACTAAGATTTACAATATCAGTTAGCTTATTTTCAACATAAGTGTCATTGGTAGGTACACCAACATCTATTTCGTTATTAACAAATTCATTCTGCGTTGATGTAGAGTTAATTACGGAGAGCACAGATTCTTCAGATGTGTTTATTTTTTCAGGTATTTTATGGTACGTTTTATAATGTCTAAGAAGAGAATATATATTACTGAATTTAGCATTACAATCTAATACATTGCAACTAACCTCTAATTTATTTAAAAACTTATGTGATAGTTTTAAATGCATTTTTAAAGTATTGAGCGTTACGAACGAATCACCACAATGAATGCAAGATACCATGTTGGTAATAATTAATATTTTATCTTATTCAGTTATACTTCAACGTAAACCTCAATCAATGGTATTTAACAAAAGATAAAAATATGAATTACAGATATTTTTGAAAATTTAACTGGTAAATCTCTTTTAAATTAAGAAATTAAAAAACTTTTATTTTCATTTATTAAGCGTAATAGAATTTCATATTAATCATCAAAAAATATACGCTATTTCTGAATTTATTCGCAATAAAAAACCTAAAACAGTATTCTAACTATGATTATCGTTTACTCTAATATATATTCAAGTTACATAGTTCATGCTAATATCATATACCTTACAAAATATCGAGTACGATTATTTTTAGAAATGAAATGTAGAGTTTAATCTTTGTAAAACTTACAAATTATTTTTCATTTTTCTATAACCTAATAGGTAGCACTTTTTCGTATTAATCAAATAATAAATAGGGACATACTTCAAGTCTACGATACAACATAATATTGAAATATATTTCCATCACTTAGATAAGTTAAACCCCGAATCAATTGCATCTATTAAAAAAAGACAATGTATTAATCGCAATAGAATTTCATATTTATCATCAAAAAATATAAGCAATTTCTTAATTTATTCGCAATAAGAAACTTAAAACAGTATTCTAATAATGATTATACTTTACTCTAATGTATGCTCAAGTTACATACTTCATGCTAATATCATATACCTTACAAAATGTCGAGTACGAACATTTTCAGAAATTTTAATGTACTTTCGAAATTTATTATTTTTTCAAAATTATTTGAGTGATACATAACTAAACTAATACAACTAAAATAAATAAATATCACTGACTCCTAGCAAGTAAACATATTTTACCAGTAAATCTTTGGTATTCGCCTATCTGTATTCAATTAAAAAACAAAACTTCGTGTGGACATTTTACAACTGCTGATGTGGTTTCCTTTTTGTACCGTTAAGTTTGCTCAATACATGTTGGATAGATGCTATCTCCGAATCGCAACTTGTGTTAATGTTATATATTCCTTTTTGCATCAATATCCATAAATGTAAACTACATATTGGATACTCAAGATTGAAAACGTGAAACGTTTTAAAACAAATATCTAAGGCTTCTAAAATATCCTTTACTTTATATAATATTTCATCGACGCAAACAAAGATGTCGTTGACATCTTCTATAGATCCTACGACGATGATGTATGGTTGCACAGATAGATGTTGTGCAGCCGCTTCATCTCTTGTAGCAGTTTTTACTTGTATCAAATCACCGGTTGTCTGTAAGAAAAATATGCCATAAGAAAATTATATGCAATTGAATTTGCAACAATGTGTTAATGATTTGCTAAAAATCAAATCTATTAAAATCTATACGAATATTAAAGCGTACGTTTACAAATTTAAAAATACTATTTTTTGAGTGCCCTATAGATGGTCTGGTGAACTTTCCGCCAATTTTTTTCGTTTATTTGGGTGGATGCATGTGCGCTATTAAAGACAAATTCACAAGAACTCGTGTATCTATATTATAGAAAAATCAACATTAATATTTCTTAGTAGAAAGAATTAAATTAATAGACATTAGTTGCGAATTATACCTATGGAAATTTCATGAGAAAGCAGCATGTTTAAGTGTATAGCAGTTTCATCTCTTTCACGTATATCGGTTCTTACAAGATCAAAAAATTCATTCCAAACGTCAACAGTTAGACATACGTCTGTCAATTGTAAGTATTTAAAATCAATATCAAACAGTTCATATCCTTGAACATGATTATACAGATTCCAGTTCGTAGAAATGTTTGCTAAATTTTTATCATTTGATTTTTTAAATTCTTCTTTACGTTTTTTACAAGTTTTTGTCCAATGGTCTAGTACAAGATCCCAAGGGTTTTCGTTGACTGCAAGCCAATCGATGCTCTCTTGAATATCATCTTGTGTCTCTTCAATAGAATCTACAATTTGTACAAATGTAAAAAATTCATTTTTTATAAAGAAAATATAAAATTATTGATTAAATTATTATTTGCTATACCGTCATCCGATTTATTTTGTTCACTTTCTTTAGCCATAAGTTTTTCGAGCTACGTACTGTTGCTTTTTCTATTTCTAAACATGCTCATTAATTTTCCTTTGGAAGGAATTGATTTCATTTTTTTATGTGTATTACTTCCAAACCTTTTTTCAAATTCTTGTTTCCGAATAGGAGGTATATAATACGTCTTTGCTGATTCTGTCGGGAAAAGTGCAACAATATTTTCAGCAATCTCTGCCGCTGTATCATTCACTAATCTGTAAAATTTAATATTTTTATTTAATATTTTACTATAGATACTATAATTAAAAATTAGTTGAAGCATTATTGACTACATTACCTCTTTTTTTTTGTTCATAATGTCTGTAATTATTGCATTGCAAATTTTTTTTCTATCTCGCTCTTCCAACTTTTGGCAAATTTTATGTTTTGAAAGTACCTGTCTCCCTAGGTCAGTTTCTTCAAGGATTTCTTTGATAGGTTTCATTGTTTTAAAGTCCACAGCACTCCAATACAAAGCATCGTTCAAAGACAGGCTATCATTTTCTTTTTGTTTTGGTGGGTTGAGCTCTTCATCTTCGTCTCTTTCTTTCTATACAAAAAAATATGTAATATAATTATTAGCAGATCTTAACATAATTCAAAAACTATAATTACAATAACTTACTCTTTTTGGGTTTGTATATTCTTTTACTTTTTCATTATCGTGTTTAAGTTTGAAATTTTTTTTCCAATAATTGAGGAACTTCGCTCTGTCACCAATAGCAGGGATCAGTGAGTTAATCATTTCTTCATTCAGCATTGGTAATACTTCCATCGTTATTTTATTTTCTGAACGAATAAAGCAAAAATATAAGTATTATACAAAGTCATTGTCTGAAACCAAATATATATTTATTGAAAACTAATAAATATTAAGTAAAGACTTTACGATCTAGTAAATATTTATTAAAATGTAACAAATGATTTACGCTTTTATTACCCCTTTCATGTGACGTCGCAGTTCCGAAAAAAAAATTACTAAACTGTTATGAATAAAGAAAAAAAACCTCGAATTTGATTTTAAGCAAATCATTGACAATTTATGAAACAATTACTTACTTTCAAAAGATTCCAACAAATATTCCAATTCGAGTTCATGCAGGATTTCCTCTATGTTATCGCCAGCCATGATGCCTCTTCTTTACTTCCAAATACAGACCGATTCTCGCTTCGCGGAAACGAGCGTACAAACACGCGGGTAAACGTGGGAGACTTGATCCACGCGACTGTAACTTTTACTGCTCGTCCTATGTACGCCGGCACGAGAATGTGGCAGCCGCGAGATGTTCGTCGCAAGTCCTGCCGAAAACCCGGGAGACGCAGAGCTTCTGAAGACACTCAACACTTGCTCGTCCTATGCAGGCCAGAACGAGAATACGGCAGTCGCCGGCTGTTCGTCAAGAGCCCTGCCGAAACGAGCGTACAAACATACGCGAGACGCCGAGCTTCTGTTTCTTAGTAAATACCTTCTCAAGTTGCTTGTCCTATGTACGCCGGCACGAGAATGCAGCAGCCGCGAGCTGTTCGTCGCGAGCCGTGTCGAAAACGCGGGAGACGCAGAGCTTGTGGATACACAAAGAACTTGCTGGTCCTATGCAGGCCGGCACGAGAATATGGCAGCCGCGAGATGTTCGTCGCGAGCCCTGCCGAAAACCCGGGAGACGCAGAACTTCTGAAGACACACAACACTTTCTCGTCCTATGCAGGCCAGCACGAGAATGCAGCAGCCGCGAGCTGTTCGTCGCGAGCCGTGCCGAAAACACGGGAGACGCAGAGCTTCTTCTTACACTCAGCACTTGCGACTTGCTCGCCCTATGTACGCCGGCACCCGAATGCGGCAGCCGCGGGTTATTCGTCGCGAGTCTTACCGAAAATGCTGGAGACGCAGAGCCTCTGATTATACGAGGTCTGTTCAAAAAGTACCCGGAATTCTCATTTTTCTAAAAAAATATTTATTTATTCGTCTACATCTATATGGTCCCCTTCAAAGTAATCCCCCCTAGATATAATACACTTATGCCAGCGTTTTTTCCAGTCTTCGAAACACCCTTGATAGTCACTTTTTGTAATGCTCTGTAGCACTCTCAGCGATTCTGCCTTTATCTCTTCAATCGATGAAAAACGCTGTCCTTTCATGGGTCTCTTCAACTTTGGGAACAGGAAAAAATCACACGGAGCGATATCTGGTGAATAAGGAGGTTGGGGCATGATTAAAGTCTTGTTTTTAGCCAAAAAATCACGAACAAGCAACGATGAATGAACAGGTGCGTTATCGTGGTGCAAAACCCATGACTTGTTTTTCCATAAATCGGGGCGTTTTTTTCGAATTGCTTCACGCAAACGTCGCATTACGTCAAGGTAATACTCCTTCTCTCGTCCTCGTCCTATGCAGGCCGGCACGAAAATGGGGCAGTCGCGGGCCTTTCGTCGCAAGACTCACGAGCCTCCGCCGTGAACCAATCAAAGCGCGTCTTTCTTCATTTACGTCGACTAATCAGCAACTGCCTTATTAGAAATAGCGAGAACCAGCGCGTTTCGCCGGTACGCGAAGCGTCTCCTCTCTCGACGTGTGTATATATAGATATATACATACTATCTTCAGGCATACTACTTTGTTTACGTTGCATGGTATTACTTGGAAACCTTTGCGTACAAATTTTTAAGACCATTAGACGCGTACAATTTCTCAAGTATTACACTGAATATACCTACGTCTATACTATGTAATTGAAAGATTTTCTTAAATTTATAATTTTGTATTATAAATAAAAATTGTAGAAAATTTTCTTTAAAAAAGTAAATACATTATGGAATTATAGTTTTCAGTAAAGAAAATTTTTTTTTCAAATCATTACTTTCAAACAAAATCTTAGTATGTTTGAATAAATGGCTCAATAAAAATTTTAACCTATAAATAAATCCTTGTCTCTAAAAAATGATTTCTTCGAATTTAGAATATTATCTTATTAAATAAAAAATTTACATAATAATTGTTTGAAACAAATATTTACTTAAAATACTATTTATAATTTTATATTATTTAATAATAATACTACAATATTTTCTTTAAAAAAGTAAATCTTTATTAAATTCTCCTATTCGGAAACGACAATTCTTGCTTTTGAAGTCGCTTGTTTCAAAAAATAATTTAGTAGGTTTAAGTAAATCGTTTAATAAGAATTGCAAATTGCATTTTTTACTTAATAGGGTCCTTGCATTTAAATAAATGGTTTCTTCGAATTTAGAATATTATCTTATTAAATCAAAAATTTAGTTAATAATTGATTTAAATAAATATTTACTTAAAATACTATTTATAATTTTATATTATTTTATAATAATTATAGATTATTTTCTTTAAAAAAGTAAATCTTTATTGAATTCTGGTATTCGGAAACGACAATTTTTGCTTTTGAAGTCGTTAGTTTCAAAAAGAATTTTAGTAGGTTTGAATAAATCGTTTAATAAGAATTGCAAATTGCATTTCTCACTTAATAGGGTCCTTGCATTTAAATAAATGATTTCTTCGAATTTAGAATATTATCTTATTAAATCTAAAATTTACTTTAAAATTGTTTTAATTAAATATTTACTTAACATAATATTTATAATTTTATATTATTTAATTATAATTATAGAAGATTTTCTTTAAAAAAGTAAATCTTTATTGAATTACAGTATTCTGACAAGGGAATTTTTGTTTTCGAAGTCATTAGTTTCAAAAGAAGTTTTAGTAGGTTTAAATAAATGGCTTAATATCAATTGCAAATTGCATTTTTTACTAAACGGATCGTTGCATTTAAACAAATGATTTCTTCAAATTTAGAATATTATCTTATTAAATCAAAAATTTACTTAATAATTGTTTTAAATAAATATTTACTTAAAATAACATTTATAATTTTATGTTATTTAATAATAATTATAGAATATTTTCTTTAAAAACGTAAATTTTTATTGAATGCTGGTATTCGAAAAAAAATTTTTGCTTGCGAGGACATTAGTTTCAAAAAAAGTTTTAGTAGGTTTAAATAAATGGTTTAATATCGATTGTAAATTGCATTTTTTACTAAATGGATGGTTGCATTTAAACAAGTGTTTTCTTCAAATTTAGAATATTATCTTATTAAATCAAAAATTTACTTAATAATTGTTTTAAATAAATATTTACTTAAAATAACATTTATAATTTTATGTTATTTAATAGCAATTATAGAATATTTTCTTTAAAAACGTAAATTTTTATTGAATGCTGGTATTCGGAAACGAAAGATTTTGCTTTTGAAGTCGTTAGTTTCAAAAAAAGTTTTAGTAGGTTTAAATAAATGGTTTAATATCAATTGCAAATTGCATTTTTTACTAAATGGATCCTTGCATTCAAATAAATTATTGCTTCAAATTTAGAATATTATCTTAATATATCAAAAATTTACTTCAAAATTGTTTCAAATAAATATTTACTTAAAATAACATTTATAATTTTATGTTATTTAATAATAATTGTACAGTATTTTCTTTAAAAAAGTAAATCTTTCTTGAATTACAGTATTCTGACAAGGGAATTTTTGTTTTCGAAGTCATAAGTTTCAAAAAAAGTTTTAGTAGGTTTAAATAAATGGTTTAATATCAATTGCAAATTGCATTTTTTACTAAATGGATCCTTGCATTTAAATAAATTATTGCTTCAAATTTAGAATATTATCTTAAGAAATCAAAAATTTACTTCAAAATTGTTTCAAATAAATATTTGCTTAAAATAACATTTATAATTTTATGTTATTTAATAATAATTGTACAATATTTTCTCTAAAAAAGTAAATCTTTATTGAATTACAGTATTCTGACAAGGGAATTTTTGTTTTCAAAGTCATTAGTTTCAAAAAAAGTTTTAGTAGGTTTAAATAAATGGTTTCATAACAATTGCAAATTGCATTTCTTACTAAATGGATCCCCGCATTTAAATAAATGATTGCTTCAAATTTAGAATATTATCTTATTAAATCAAAAATTTAGTTAATAATTGTTTTAGATAAATATATACTTAAAATAACATTTATAATTTTATGTTATTTAATAATAATTGTACAGTATTTTCTTTAAAAAAGTAAATCTTTCTTGAATTACAGTACTCTGACAAGGGAATTTTTGTTTTCGAAGTCATAAGTTTCAAAAAAAGTTTTAGTAGGTTTAAACAAAACCAAACTTTTATTAACATTCATACAGACAAAATAAAAATTCTTGGAGCTTACTCTAAAATTCAACATTAATTTTCAAACTTCGACAACTCTTATGTAGTCGAAATTATAAGTGCTGTATTCTATACAGTTATTTAATTATGAAAATTAAAGATCTTGATAACACTTATATAGACAAAATACTAGTAGCTTTACTGCATACTCTTAAGACGTGTTGATATTATAATCGTCAGATCAACAAATAATATATCTTCTTTCCTCTTGTGAATAAGTAATCGAACACAAATACTGGAAGAATATGTGATACTTATAGATCAAGTTGGAAAACAAATAATTATGTTAGGATGAATGTCTTCTTTTACCTATTCAATGAGTTAATCACAATCACTCAAATCATGATGCTTATACATTAAGCTAAAAAATCCGAAACTCTCATGTATGAAAATATGAACGTGTAACCATCTTCGCGTTAAGGGTCTGTTGGGCAGATTACCATTTCTTTAGTGTCACTTCTCCTTCGATTATCTATACCTTCGATTTGACATAAATTCTCATTTTAATTTTAAGAAAAGAAAGTTATGATATCAATAAATAAATTGTCAAGTTTTTTGTTATAAAACGTAATTGTGTTCAAATAAATAAATAACCGATTAAATTGAGGAAGGATTATAAATATATGTGTTCATATAAACACTCAATCAAATTGCAGCATGTGAAAAGGTGGATAGTCTGTGAAAAGGTACAGTCGAGTACAATTAAAACTTTGAATAATTGCGACTGCTGCCACGTTCTGTACATGTAATAGAATGGTATGATGTTCTTACATGAAATTATCACATGACAAATGTGCCCATAAAATGTAGTATCATGTTTGTCTAAAATTATTATGTAATTTAACAAAATTGTTTCGCATCATGAAAACTTTTTCATTTATTTATGGAAGCTACGAGCGGATGTACAATCTACTCTACTTAGTAATTCAGTAAATGTATTGCTATCCTTATTTCATTAAAAATCTATGTCCAGGACGATTATATACAATTATATATGAGATTTAAATTCTGTTGATTTACATACATTTAAAAAAAACAGGAACAAATTCTATCATGTAGAACGCAATTTTTTGACGGAAAAACTTGCCGCCCCGTCCTATCATAGATAACGATGTATACCATCTTTAAATTATGCAAGGTTAACCAAATTAACTTGTTAATGAAACACCGTTAAAAAATCTCTGAATGGATTTTTCATTCTATATGTATTTATTACTGACCTTGACCAATTTTTGAAGAATTCAAACTTAATCTTGCAATCATTCTAAGCTCAATTTTTGGTTATTTGTATGTATGTTTTACAAACCTCTGTTAGTATTATCGGAAGATGGCAGGAAGTTGATTAAAAATAATTGTGACTATTATTACATATTAAAAAAATGTTATAAAATAAATTTCTATGACTCAAGTTGGAAAATAAATCAAGTTTAAAAATTTTAAATTCATATTTATGTAGTTTACAGCTTTTAGTTTAAAATCTTTACTTAATTAAAATCTTTACTTAATTAAAAAATGGAATTCCATTGTTTATTATTATTTGAGGCCATTGGTCTGACAGTTTAATATAATGATTTGAGTAGTACCCATTAGGATAATAGGACGATAAATTAACTATATTAAAAATTCTAGATATTGTTAATTACACTGACATTTAGTGGTTCATCGATTATCTATGATAGGACGGGGCGGCAAGTTTTTCCGTCAAAAAATTGCGTTCTACATGATAGAATTTGTTCCTGTTTTTTTTTAAATGTATGTAAATCAACAGAATTTAAATCTCATATATAATTGTATATAATCGTCCTGGACATAGATTTTTAATGAAATAAGGATAGCAACACATTTACTGAATTACTAAGTAGAGTAGATTGTACATCCGCTCGTAGCTTCCATAAATAAATGAAAAAGTTTTCATGATGCGAAACAATTTTGTTAAATTACATAATAATTTTAGACAAACATGATACTACATTTTATGGGCACATTTGTCATGTGATAATTTCATGTAAGAACATCATACCATTCTATTACATGTACAGAACGTGGCAGCAGTCTCAATTATTCAAAGTTTTAATTGTACTCGACTGTACCTTTTCACAGACTATCCACCTTTTCACATGCTGCAATTTGATTGAGTGTTTATATGAACACATATATTTATAATCCTTCCTCAATTTAATCGGTTATTTATTTATTTGAAAACAATTACGTTTTATAACAAAAAACTTGACAATTTATTTATTGATATCATAACTTTCTTTTCTTAAAATTAAAATGAGAATTTATGTCAAATCGAAGGTATAGATAATCGAAGGAGAAGTGACACTAAAGAAATGGTAATCTGCCCAACAGACCCTTAACGCGAAGATGGTTACACGTTCATATTTTCATACATGAGAGTTTCGGATTTTTAGCTTAATGTATAAGCATCATGATTTGAGTGATTGTGATTAACTCATTGAATAGGTAAAAGAAGACATTCATCCTAACATAATTATTTGTTTTCCAACTTGATCTATAAGTATCACATATTCTTCCAGTATTTGTGTTCGATTACTTATTCACAATAGGAAAGAAGATATGTTATTTGTTGATCTGACGATTATAATATCAACACGTCTTAAGAGTATGCAGTAAAGCTACTAGTATTTTGTCTATATAAGTGTTATCAAGATCTTTAATTTTCATAATTAAATAACTGTATAGAATACAGCACTTATAATTTCGACTACATAAGAGTTGTCGAAGTTTGAAAATTAATGTTGAATTTTAGAGTAAGCTCTAAGAATTTTTATTTTGTCTGTATGAATGTTAATAAAAGTTTGGTTTTGTCTGCATAAGTGTTATTAAGAGTTTTTTTTACATTAAGGTTATCAAGAGTTGTAAAATTAATCTTTAATTTTTACATGTAGAAACGACCTTCTACTTGCCAGCCTTTTACCTTGAAAAGGTTTGTTTGGGGGGGGGGGGAGAGATTTCACTACTTTTAAAAGGTATATAATATGTAAATTACAAAGAATAGTTAACATCAACTAAATAAGTAATAAATTTAAAATATTAATGTACATTTGCTCATTGATTATTGTAATAATAATAATAATTATTTTTTAGACACTATCTGTAGAGTAAATAGTTTTTTTAGATCATTATTATTCTCTAAGAAATCTATCTTTTCCACACCACCCTCGATGTAAATAGAATAGCGCGTTTTTTTTCCTTTATTGACATTAAATTTTATGTTAAGTTCCATAATGATTTGTTTCGCAAATATACATCAAAGAAATCTGTACGTCTAAAATTATTGCTAATTAATTAACTGATAACTGCTTTCTTGAAAGCATTTGTACGTTACGTATACTATTGTCATGCAGAACATGAGTGATATAGCATTTTAATATTTATACAAGTTTACATCGTATCCTTCACAATTGTTTAATCTATATTATAGAATAATGAAAATAATATTTAGAATAAAAAGAAGTATATGTAAGTTAGTTTCCAATATCCCTATGATTCTTTATGATAGACGTATTTTCATTTTTAATGCAACCCACCTAATGCGGTAAACGTTTAGAAAACTGTAATCGAATTTAAACTTTATGAAAACTTGTAAAAAATAGTGTCAGTAAAGTTGTGGTATCCCCTGTATGACTTTCACATAAATACTTACACGTTTGACATCATAAATTTAGTGTCTAAATTTTCAGGTAGGTCACCCTGAAAATCATCTAGACCATATTTGAGCTGTTCAATATTGAATACTATAAAAACTTTCGTTGATACTAAACAATGAAAATTTCACTAGCTTGTCATGTCAAAAGAATTCTTTCCTTGTAAAATCTGATAGTTGTATGCCATCGCCAGTTCTCTTTTTACCGTATACTAAGTAAAACATGCTTTTCCATTGAGAAAAGTCTCATTACATCTGGAACCACTTGTCTTCTGAACTTATAGAATAATAACAAAACTGTCAATGATACTTAAAAAGCACAACATTCCACTAGCTTGTCACATAACAAGAAAATTATTTATAATCTTATAGTTGAATAATACCTTCCAGTGAAACTTGAAAAAGTCTCGTTACATCTGGAATCTGAGTATACTTGCTCTCTCAAAATTGGGAGAAACTTCTAAAAAATCACTTGTCTTCTGAACTTGTATAATAATTATAAATCTTGAAAAAATCCTTTGCACATCACTAGCTTCTGACAGGAATTTCTTCGCTTTATAACATGACAGTTGCGTAACTTCTTAATAAAAATAGAAAAACATGCACTGCAAACACTAAAAACTTTCTTCGATACTAAAAAATGAAAATTTCACTAGCTTGTCATGTCACAAGAATTCTTCGCTTGTAAAATTGTATGCCATCACAAGTTCTCTTTATACCGTATACTAAGTAAAACATGCTTTTCCTTTCAGAAAAGTCTCGTTACATCTGGAACCACTTGTCTTCTGAACTTATAGAATAATAACAAAACTTTCAATGATACTTAAAAAGCACAACACTTTCACTAGCTTGTCACATAACAAGAAAATTATTTATAATCTTATAGTTGAATAATGCCTTCCAGTGAAACTTGAAAAAGTCTCGTTACTTCTGGAATCTGAGTATACTTGCTCTCTCAAAATTGGGAGAAACTTCTAAAAAATCACTTGTCTTCTGAACTTCCTTCCGCTTGCACCAGATATTCTGCTAACTTAATAAATATTCTTACTTCACAGCATAATGAATACTGCAGATCATAAATATTTATAATTCAAACTTTTTTCAATGACAATATAACCTCCCAAAAGTATCTGAAAAAGAAAAGAGAACATTTAAACAAAGTATCAGTTCACGAAACCTTGATTTATATTGTATATTAATAAATCACAATCATAACACTAAATACTTATCTAATCTAATTATATACACTATTAATCATGTTGATCATTATGAACGAAATTGACTTATTTCTCACTGTTTTTAAATGACACTGTTTTAAAATATTAAACTTATGATATATTTCGCACTATCACAATATTTTATAATAATATGTTAAATTATTAATTAAAATATTTACGTTGATTATTATAAACATAAACAATGTTTCACCGTAAAACATCGTCTGCATCTGCTCAGCATGTACAAGTAGATCTATATTGATGCATGGTGTGCTATATATTATTACGGAAATACGTAGAGCTGACGTAACCGGAAGAATTGTTCAGTTTCCATTCTTCTCTCTTGATGAGAATCGAGGGGCTCGAACTTTCACTTTACAATATCTGTTGATAGAAGCATTTTCAGAAAATGTGACCCTGATGTGATTTTGTTAGTTTCGTCTCAAGCTTTCGTTTGAGTATCTCTATGTGACAAATAATACTGTCAAAGTGAAGAAAACCGTAAGTCGAGTTTCCAACAATACCTATGAGATGTATAATAGGGTCTGGCTAGCGCCCGACGGAGGCGTACGTACTCACGTACCTTATACTTGCCATCGTGGCGCTACCGCGCCCCTTGATAAATGGTTTAATATCAATTGCAAATTGCAATTTTTACTAAATGGATCCTTGCATTTAAATAAATTATTGCTTCAAATTTAGAATATTATCTTAAGAAATCAAACATTTACTTCAAAATTGTTTCAAATAAATATTTACTTAAAATAACATTTATAATTTTATGTTATTTAATAATAATTGTACAATATTTTCTCTAAAAAAGTAAATCTTTATTGAATTACAGTATTCTGACAAGGGAATTTTTGTTTTCGAAGTCATTAGTTTCAAAAAAAGTTTTAGTAGGTTTAAATAAATGGTCTAATAACAATTGCAAATTGCATTTTTTACTAAATGGATCCTCGCATTTAAATAAATGATTGCTTCAAATTTAGAATATTATCTTATTAAATCAAAAATTTAGTTCATAATTGTTTTAGATAAATATATACTTAAAATAACATTTATAATTTTATGTTATTTAATAATAATTGTACAGTATTTTCTTTAAAAAAGTAAATCTTTCTTGAATTACAGTATTCTGACAAGGGAATTTTTGTTTTCGAAGTCATAAGTTTCAAAAAAAGTTTTAGTAGGTTTAAATAAATGGTTTAATATCAATTGCAAATTACATTTTTTACTAAATGGATCCTTGCATTTAAATAAATTATTGCTTCAAATTTAGAATATTATCTTAAGAAATCAAAAATTTACTTCAAAATTGTTTCAAATAAATATTTACTTAAAATAACATTTATAATTTTATGTTATTATTCAAAGTTTCAATTGTTACCGATTGTACATGTGACAAAATCGTATGATGTTCTTATATGATATATTATCACACGATAAATGTGCTCATAACGTGTCGTAATATCATGTGTTTGTCCATATTTATCATGTAATATAACAGAATTGACACGCATCATGAAAAATCATAATTTTTAAACTAATTAATGTCTATTATTTCCTTTTCCTGTTGTTATTTATGGAAGCAACAAGCGAATGTACAATCTACTCTAGTTATTAATTCGGAAAATAAGTTACTATCTCCTTATTTCATTAAGGGGTTATGACAGTGTTAAAACCTGAAAAAAACGAAAAATTGTTAGTGTTGTAAAAAATTAATAGATATATAGGTGCTCTAAAAACTATATTTTTGCTTTCAAATACAAGTATTATACATCACTTTTATGCATAAACAATATGCAAAAAGTGACTGTAACATTTAAAAACAATGAAAGGAATTGCTTACCAAAAATCATGCTTTTCATCACTCTTGTTTGCTTGCCGCATGGTTCTGATGTAACCGTACCATCAATTCTAATGAATCAAAGTGCCAAATCTTCCTTATGAGTCTGGTCTCAGACTAAGTGGAACAGATTCCTGAAAAACACAAAATTAATATAATTAATTAAACATATATTGACAATATTAATAATTATAGTGAATGTTACATATGTAAACATACGTAACATTCACTTTGAACTTATTTTTGCCAATTCTGCTCCACTCAGTTTGTGACCGTACTCATTAGGAAGGTTTTACACTTTAGTTCATCCGGATTGATGTTACGGTTCCTTCAGAAAGCTGCGGCAAGTACATGAAAAGCATGAAAAAACTAAATTTGAGTAAAAGGCATTTAAAGTTTATAATGTAAATCGTACAAATGAAGTCAGTTATACTTACAGAAACTATGTGGCATACCTTGATTTGCTTTTGGTACTCAAATATACATGCAATAAAGCATACTTGGTGGTACGCGTACATCATGCTATGTGATAGTAGTATATAGAAGCTAAAAATAAAATAAAAGTTATCGTTACCTATTCATAATCAAGTTATACTACTGATTGCAATTATGTGCAGTACTAACCATTATCAAAAACATTTCAAGTTGTTAGAAAGTATACAAAATAATATACCAGTTAGTCAGAATAATAGGCCCATCTTGCTGTCTTGGACCCGTACACCTAAAAGCAAAAAATAAAGAAACAAAGAAAAAGTTCTTTACGGATAAATTATAACTTATTAGTTTTCAATACTTATCTGAATAATTTTTGTATTCTGCAGAAGCTCTTGCACTTTTACAACACCACTGAGGTTATAAGCATTGTTACAGCAGCTAGCAGACAAACTGCACTGATCTAGTGTCTTGGATGAAAAACAGCTGTTTGGCTGCTTTCTGCTGCTTTACAGAAAATTCTACTATACCGATCAAACAGTAATCTTCATTCTCGACCGGACGCTGTGAGGTACAACCTGTTCCAGTGGAAAATTCAAATTTGTTGAATGCCTTTACTTTAACGCATTGAGTTTATTAACATAAAATCACACATAGAAAAATTAATTTTACGGATTTTATTTATTTTACGGAAATAATTTCATAACTCTTGAGAATAAAACGGTTTGTAAAACGGTTTTTAGGTCGTATTTTCAGTAAGATTTCTCATGCAGTGTTGGGGTTCGAGAGAGCCACCATGGGTGGCTTTTGATACTCATCGGCAATTTCAGACCGTCCAAGCGAGATCGATCTGGTACAGCTAGCTTCACGCAATATAAACTTGTCCAAGTGATGCTTGCGCTGTTGCGTACCACGTCCCGCATATTTCTGGTTTTCAGCGCGTTAAATTTAAATTCAAATTTAATTTATATATAACCCTGTAAATAGCGCATAAAATAAAATTTTTTTTTATATGGTAAATACACTATTAATATAGATATACTTAGTGCTATCCGTGATTTGTTTGCAGCGCGGGCCAATAGAATTATCTCTTTTCGTTAACATGCATACACTATAGTATATGTAGCGCACGGCTCACATAGACTTTATAATTTTTTTAGCATAATTTAAATATAATCTAAGGTCTTTAAATTATAATTTTTGACAAAATTAGTGCTCAAAATTACAGAATAAAAATAATTAAATTTACTTACCTTTCGTTGTAATTATAGTACTACGGGTTTTTTTATCTCACTTATTCTAAAAATATATTATTTTATACAAATGTATTAATTGTATTTACAATCTTCCCACCCCCCCCCCCCCAAATAAACCTTTTAAAGGTAAAAGGCTGGCAAGTATAAGGTCGTTTTTTTCTATAAGATTTATCCATCTCCTTTTCTCCTTCCTCCTTCCTCCTTCTCCTTTTCTCCTTCTTCCTTCCTCCTTCACTTTTTCTCCTTCCACATCTTTACACTTTCTCCTTCTTCCTTCTTCCTTCCTCCTTCCTCCTTCCTCCTTCTCCTTTTCTCCTTCCACATCTTTACACTTTCTCCTTCCTCCTTCTCCTTTTCTCCTTCCACATCTGTACAATTTCTCCTTCCTCCTTCCTCCTTCTCCTTTTTTGCTTTCTCAAATTCCTACCAGCTCTTACTCCTCGTCTAACTATTAACTTATTTTTTCTTTTTTTAATCATTACATATCATTTTATTTAATTTTAATGCACACTTTAAAGAAATAGGTAAATTACTGAAGGACGATAAGAAACGTGTTAATAATGCAGTGATTAAAAAGATATTTATAATCATTTAACAAATAATTATGTTAGGAAAAATTCTTCTTCAATTTTGAAAAGGTCTTCTTTTACCTCGTAAATGAGTGAATCACATTAAGATGAATAATCCGAAACTCTCATCTAGGATAATATGTACGCGTAAGCATCTTCGCGTTAAGGGTCTGTTGGACATACTGTTATTTCTTTAGCATCATTTCTGTATACCTTCGTTTTACAAAAATTCCAATTTTAATTTTAACACAAGAAAGTTATGATATCATTAAATAAATTGGCAAGTTTTTTTTATAAAAAACAACCGCTTTGAAATAAATAAATAACTCGTTTAAATATAAATTTTCGAACTCTCGATTTCGCACCCTTATTGGTGAAAATTCAAATCTATCTATCTATGAAAATATGAACGCGTAAACATCTTCACGTTAAGGGCCTGTTAGATAGACTACCATTTCTTTAGTGTTACTTCTCCTATACCTTCGAATTATAAAAATTTCAATTTTAATTTCAACAAAAGAAAGTTATGATATCAATAAATAAATTGGCAAGTTCTTTTATAAAAAGCAATGAATTTGAAATAAGTAAATAAGCATTTAAAAGGGGGAGGATTATAAATATACATGTATTTAAATAAACACATGAAATTGTAGCATGTGAAAAGGTGGATAGCCTGTGAAAATGCACAGTCGGGTACAATTAAAACTTTGAATAAATGCGACTGCTGCCACGTTCTGCGCATTCTATCTGACGTTTGGTGACCGATCACGATGACGCCGTATTTACAGTGGGAGATTAGGCCACCATATTTCCGGTAAATTGAGCGTTGCGTAATCGGTCACAAACATGCGCAGAACGTAGTGCCAATATGGTATTATTCAAAGTTTCAATTGCACCCAACTGTACATGTAATAGAATCGCACGATGTTCTTACATGATATTATCACATGACAAATGTGCCCATAATATGTAGTAATATCATGTTTGTCTAATATGATTATGTAATTTAACAATATTGTTTCGCATCATGAAAACTTTTTCTTTTATTTATGGAAGCAACGAGCGGATGTACAATCTACTCTACTTAGTAATTCAGTAAATGTGTTGCTATCCTTATTTCATTAAAAATCTATGTCTAGGACGATTATATGCAATTATATATGAGATTTAAATTCTGTTGATACAATATATCGATCCTACATTTAAAAAAAAAAACAGGAACAAATTCTATCATGTAGTACGCAATTTTTTTTACGAAAAAACTTGCCGTCCCGTCCTATCATAGATAACGATGGATACGATCTTCAAATTATGCAAGGTTAACCAAAGTAACTTGTTCATAAAACACCGTTAGAAAATCTCTGAATTAATTTTTTATTCAATATTTATTTATTACTGTCTTTAACCAATTTTTGAAGTATTCTAACTCAATCTTGCACTCATTCTAAGCTCTATTTTTGATTATTTGTATGTATGTATGTTTTACAAAACTGTTATTATTATCGGAAGATTACAGTAAGTTGATTAAAGATAATTCTAACTATTATTACGTATTAAAAAAATGTTATAAAATAAATTTCTATGACAAGTTGGAAAATAAATCAAGCTTAAAAATGTTAAATTAATATTTACTTGATATAGTTTACAGCTTTTAGTTTTAAATCTTTACTTAATTAAAAATGGAATTCTAATTATTATTATTATTTGAGGCCGTCGTTCTCACAGTTTAATATAATGCTTTGAGTAGTTCCCATTGCAGGATAATAGGACGATAATTTAACTATATTAAAAATGTTATGCTATTGTTAATTTCACACTGACATTTAGTAGTTCATCGATTATCTATGATAGGACGGGACGGCAAGTTTTTTCGTAAAAAAAATTGCGTACTACATGATAGAATTTGTTCCTGTTTTTTTTAAATGTATGTAAATCAACAGAATTTAAATCTCATATATAATTGTATATAATCGTCCTGGACATAGATTTTTAATGAAATAAGGATAGCAACACATTTACTGAATTACTAAGTAGAGTAGATTGTACATCCGCTCGTAGCTTCCATAAATAAATGAAAAAGTTTTCATGATGCGAAACAATTTTGTTAAATTACATAATAATTTTAGACAAACATGATACTACATTTTATGGGCACATTAGTCATGTGATAATATCATGTAAGAACATCGTGCGATTCTATTACATGTACAGTTGGGTGCAATTGAAACTTTGAATAATACCATATTGGCACTACGTTCTGCGCATGTTTGTGACCGATTACGCAACGCTCAATTTACCGGAAATATGGTGGCCTAATCTCCCACGGTAAATACGGCGTCATCGTGTCGGTCACCAAACGTCAGATAGAATGCGCAGAACGTGGCAGCAGTCGCATTTATTCAAAGTTTTAATTGTACCTGACTCTGCATTTTCACAGGCTATCCACCTTTTCACATGCTACAATTTCATGTGTTTATTTAAATACATGTATATTTATAATCCTCCCCCTTTTAAATGCTTATTTACTTATTTCAAATTCATTGCTTTTTATAAAAGAACTTGCCAATTTATTTATTGATATCATAACTTTCTTTTGTTGAAATTAAAATTAAAATTTTTATTAAATCGAAGGTATAGGAGAAGTAACACTAAAGAAATGGTAGTCTATCTAACAGGCCCTTAACGTGAAGATGTTTACGCGTTCATATTTTCATAGATAGATAGATTTGAATTTTCACCAATAAGGGTTCGAAATCGAGAGTTCGAAAATTTATATTTAAACGAGTTATTTATTTATTTCAAAGCGGTTGTTTTTTATAAAAAAAACTTGCCAATTTATTTAATGATATCATAACTTTCTTGTGTTAAAATTAAAATTGGAATTTTTGTAAAACGAAGGTATACAGAAATGATGCTAAAGAAATAACAGTATGTCCAACAGACCCTTAACGCGAAGATGCTTACGCGTACATATTATCCTAGATGAGAGTTTCGGATTATTCATCTTAATGTGATTCACTCATTTACGAGGTAAAAGAAGACCTTTTCAAAATTGAAGAAGAATTTTTCCTAACATAATTATTTGTTAAATGATCATAAATATCTTTTTAATCACTGCACTATTAACACGTTTCTTATCGTCCTTCAGTAATTTACCTATTTCTTTAAAGTGTGCATTAAAATTAAATAAAATGATATGTAATGATTAAAAAAAGAAAAAATAAGTTAATAGTTAGACGAGGAGTAAGAGCTGGTAGGAATTTGAGAAAGCAAAAAAGGAGAAGGAGGAAGGAGGAAGGAGAAATTGTACAGATGTGGTAGGAGAAAAGGAGAAGGAGGAAGGAGAAAGTGTAAAGATGTGGAAGGAGAAAAGGAGAAGGAGGAAGGAGGAAGGAGGAAGGAAGAAGGAAGAAGGAGAAAGTGTAAAGATGTGGAAGGAGAAAAAGTGAAGGAGGAAGGAAGAAGGAGAAAAGGAGAAGGAGGAAGGAAGGAGGAAGGAAGAAGGAGAAAGTGTAAAGGTGTGGAAGGAGAAAAGGTGTGGAAGGAGAAAAGGTGTGGAAGGAGAAAAGGTGTGGAAGGAGAAAAGGTGTGGAAGGAGAAAAGGTGTGGAAGGAGAAAAGGTGAAGGAGGAAGGAGGAAGGAGAAAAGGAGAAGGAGGAAGGAGGAAGGAAAAAAGGAGATGGATAAATCTTATAGAAAAAAACGACCTTATACTTGCCAGCCTTTTACCTTTAAAAGGTTTATTTGGGGGGGGGGGTGGGAAGATTTCACTACTTTTAAATGGTATATAATACCTAAATTATAATGAACGATTAACATCAACTGAAGAAGTTATAAATTTAAAAAATTAATGTACATATGCTTATGTATTATTGCGATAATAATTATTTTTTCGACACCATCTGTACAGCAAATAGTTATTTTTGGATCATTATCATTCAAAAAAGAAATATCTATCTTTTCCACACCACCGTCGAGGTAAATAGAATGGCGCGTTTTTTTTTTCCTTTATTGGCACTAACTTTTATGTGAAGTTCCATAATATTTGTCTTGTAAATATAAATCAAAAGAAGTCTGAACGTATAAAATTATTGTTCATGAATTATTTGATAATTGCTTTTTGAAAGTATTTTCAACAAAGCAATTATCAGCTAATTAATGAACAATAATTTTAGACGTAGAGACTTCTTTTGTACCTTGTGGATATTATTGTCAACAGAACATGAGTGATGTAGCATTTTAATATTTATACAAGTTTACATCATATCCTTCACAATTTAATCTTTATTATAATATTATGAATAAAAAAAAAGAAGTTTATGTAAGTTACTTTTAAAATCCGTATGATTCTTTATGATAGAAGTATTACCATTTTTAATGCAAACCACATAATTCAGTAAACTTTAAGAAAATTACAATTGAATTTCAACATTGTGAAAAATTATAAAAGATAATGTCAATAAAGTTGTGGTATCCCCTGTAGGCCTAATCCACAAATTTGACACTAAACTTCACTCTATTTAATATAATTATTTACATGATACAGATAGTATGAAAAAATAAAGATCATTCAAGGAAAAATAAATTTACACAAACACATATCGTTGTACATGGACACGGGATAAAGATATTAATTAATTTAATAATTTAAGTCATTTCTTCTAAAAAAAATAAATAGGCATCTTTCGCGCCACGAGGCCATGTTCTTTGTTTAACAAGCTGATCATTTATTTCAAACCATTGGTTACTTTGGCGAACGATATTTGTATAATGTCCTATTTCAATAGATTTACCATGATGTACACGCGTAGTACGAGTTTTAGGGGTTTTTAACGCGATTTAAATAATATAATTTATGATAAACTTGAAGATTCTCGCGGAGGTGAACCAGCAGAAACCAACCATAGACTAACACTTCATAGAGTTAACCAGATACTCATTGCAGTTACTGTTCTGTGCATCATAGCTTCGTTATAGGGATCTCTATATCCCCATAATTTAGTGCCAACTCACTTTTGTACTATAATTATGTTTAACCTGAATTACTAATCTACTGTTGGTTTCTGCTAGTTTATAACCTCCACGTGGATCTCCGAGTTTATGACAAATTATATTATTTAAATCGCGTTAAAAACCTCTAATGTTTAATCTAGAACCTGCAATAAGTTTCAAGTAAAAAAATGCATTTACAGAAAAGATGACATATTATGATGAAAATACTATCAACGGATCTCTCTCTGTCAGATAAGTATCTTTTAGTTACCTTCAAATAAATTAACTTTATGATAATAGAACATGATTCTTTGTTTAAAAATAAATTATTCTTTCTCTGTTACAGGTGATCCAATGAACTTGGCGTAAAAAAGAAATTTATAAACAGCAGACTTTAATGAATCAGTCTTATTTATTACTGTAAGTAATATTTTTGAATAAGGAGTTTGATGCGCTTGTTAAATAAAATGAAATGAGTAATATATGCATTACTCATAAATAATTATATATATTCTCTTCCTGATAGATAAGTAAAAATGTTAAGAAATATTAAATTAATTAAATATAATATTAGATGATGCGTGTAGGAAGTGCCCAAATACAGCTAAAATTTATAGTGTAGAGAGTTGGCTCTCGTTAGACAAATCTATAAATATAATGCAGGCTTACTATTATTACTAGTAATACTTTGTTTTAGATCATATGATTTTTAATTAAAATCTTTCATAATCTGTTATTGTAATATGTGTTCCCTAATTATCTTGTGTATAGTACAGAGAGTTGACTTCTCGTTGTAAGCCAAATCTATTAACATGAATGTACAATCAATACTGGTAATTTTTTTAGATTAGATCATGTTTTTTAAATTAAAATCATCGTTAATCTGCTATCCAAATACATCTGTTCGCCTATTATATAGTGTAAACCAAATACAAATTGTGCGCTTACTATGAAATAAAAAGGCTATAGTATATAATATAAAACTTAGCTGTTATAAAATACACTGAATATTTAAAAATGCATTCATGTCTGTTAGAATAAGCCCTTTGTCTTTTCTTATACATAATTAATCAATATTTTTATTTATTGTAAAAAATTCATCCAAAACTATCATAGTCTGGTAGTTATTATTTTACAATTTAAACTAGTCTCAAAATACTTGTTATAAATTAATTTATAAACATAAATAAACATATCTTCTACAGAACAAATGTATTGTACGTTTTCTGGAAAGCTAGAATTTGTCAGAGAATCATCCACACATAATATATGTTATAAATGTTACTAAACTTTCCAAACTCATTTTTCATTTTCAGAAAATAATAATGCCGAACCAGATGCAAATTGATGTAAATGGTAAATATAAAAAATTATTATGTATCACATAATTGAGATTTGGAAACAGCTAGTCAAAGGAGACTTGGATCCATATCCCTCTATAGGCCTTTATACGCCACACCAGTAAAACTAAATTAATAATTACATATTTTTGTAATTTAGCAGGAGCTGGTGCAGCCAACAACAATGGCAACAACAACAATGGCAACAACAACAACTATGGCAATCAAGGTACAGGACCAATTTATATTTGGTATTTAAAATACTTAATATATTTAAGCAAAAAAAATAATAATAATAATAATTGAATCCTTTAGGCAGAAGAGGCACGAGGGCTGGTAGGAGTTCAAGAAACTTTAGAAGAAGGAGGCTGAACCCCTATCAGCAAAACCTCAAAAATTTGGCGGGATTTATGAGCTTCATGGCCTGTCGAACCGTGGAGCAAACACGTTCTGACCAGGTCAGACGTCAAAGGCCTCGACGCCAATACAATAGATATTGGGAGAGGACGATGATGCCATACAAGATGTGCCAGCAGATAATGCTGTACAAGGAGACAATGCTCCTCAAGGAGACATTGTTCCTCCACAAAATTAGAAAATAAAAAATAAAATGACGAGAAAAAAAATTGAAAAATTATTCTATTTATTTATAAGAAAAAAATTAATTTACTCAACACTTAAGCTGTGCAGGTATTCTAGATTCATATCCAAATTATTATATCCATCCATGCTGATTATTGTGTAAAATTGCTGTTTCATTAAAGCAAGATGAATATTCGTAACACTTCACTAGCTTGTCACATTACAAGAAAATTATTTCCTTATTAATCTGAAAATTCTATAAATCTTTTCTTCGATTCTTGAACGATGAAAATAGAACACTCACTAGCTGGTCATAAGGATCCCTTTCGATTCATAGCCTGAGAGTCTACCTCCCAGGAGACGATAGGAAAAGTTAATAATTATTCATATCCATTTCAACCACTGCACAAATTTCCAGCATGAAAGATAAATATTCTTAAAACTTCACTAGCTTATCACATCACATAATAGTAATTTCCTTATATAATCTGAAAATTCTATAAAAATTTTCTTCCATTCCTGAACAATAAAAATAAAACACTTTCACTAGCTGGTCATAAGGATTCCTTTCGAGACACAGCCGGAGAGTCTACCTCCCAGGAGACGAAAGGAAAAGTTAACAATTATTCACAAGAAGATCAGCAATCGAGGAATATAGTAAACGCACTTAACCAGCTTGTCACATCACAAAATACTTATTTCCTCATATAATCTGAAGAATCTGTAAAAATTTTCTTCAATTCTGGAACAATGTTAATATAATAGTTTCACTAGCTTGTCATGAGCACTTATAAACTGAGAATTCTGCACAAACTTTCTTGATACTTAAATGATGAAAACACAACACTTTCACTAGCTGGTCATAAGGATCCCTTTCGAGACACAACCGGAGAGTCTACCTCCCAGGAGACGAAAGGAAAAGTAAAAAATTTTGTAACAGTTGCATAACCACCCAAAAAACTTTCTTGATACTTAAAAAACACAACACTTTCACTAGCTTTTCACGTCCCAAGAAAATTCTTTTCTTCTATAACATGATAGATGTATGCCTTCATAAGTTCTCGTTACCTTATAAAACAAAACATTTTTCCCTTGGAAAAAGTCTCGATACATCTGGAAACTTAGTTTACTCGCACTCTTAAAATTGAGAAAAACTTGGAAACCACTTGTCTTCTGAACTTTTATAATAATTATAAATCTTGACAAAACATTTTTCACATCACTTGAAGAATCTGTAAAAATTTTCTTCAATTCTGGAACAATGATAATAAAATACTTTCACTAGCTTGTCATGAGCAATTATACTGA